>CAWUPM010000091.1:0-176497 GCA_963924295.1 Dioctria rufipes
GATAACAGCTTAACAGCTTTTTAAACAGCTCTGATAACAGCTTAACAGCTTTTAAAACAGCTCTGATAACAGCTTAACAGCTTTTTAAACAGCTCTGATAACAGCTTAACAGCTTTTAAAACAGGTCTGGTAACAGCTTAACAGCTTATAAAACAGCTTTTTCAGCTCATCCACAGATAGAAGGGTAGACCTTAGATTAGTCAGCGTCAAATTGATGCCACGCGTCAAATATCCGTTTCAAGCGCCATCCAAGACCAGGCACCCACCACCGCAACCAATACCACCACCCCCCACCACCACCGCCACCACCACCTCCACCCACCACCCACCACCACCACCACTCACCACCACCACCCACCGCCTCCACCACCCGTTGTAGTGGTCAAACATTATTCGGGAGTTCCGGACTTAGTATGGGAAATTGAATAAAAAGAAGGCCATATATAAAATATCATTTATTAAAAATTAAAAAGTATTAATTCTTATAATCTTATGGTACAGAGCTGTATGTAATCAAAATTTCCTGTGTTTGATGAATCTGTTGTTGAAATCAACACCTGCATACAGTGTAAGTTTACATGATTCTTTATGAGTTCTCCAAGTATACAAAATGGGAATTTCTAGTGCTAAGTTAAATCGCACTTTTTAAGGCATGCCCCGTAATTACTTTTTGTCAATGTTTGGTAGAATTTACATAGCTTCACAACATGAAAGGAGTAAAGAATATTCATATAAGGCTCAGTCTACATCTATGAAATCGATGCTTTCCAGAAATAAAGAAGAAAGTTTTTCATCCTAAAACGAGTCGACTGTTCCCCTACCAACAGGTCGAAAAATCAGGATATTCGAACAAAGATCACAAAAAGTAAAGATGGAGAGATGTTATTTGTGAAAGTGGTGCACCACGAACCTTTTAACGCCACATTGGTGTAAAGGCATAAGGAATATTCATTATAAGGATCAATCCATATCTATGAAATCTTGGCCTTGCTGAACTAAAGAAAAAAGACTTTAGACTTAAGCTATAATACAATTAAAACAAATTATTTCAATAAATGGCATTATAACCATGATACAATTTTTATTTACAATACATATTTAGACTAGGCTAGACTTAATATATTTTCTGCGGCACACATCCCTTAATAGTGACAATTGAAGCAAGAATGATTATTACTCACACCGTGTGTCGCTTTCAGCCATATTTGTTGTTTGCAGATGAAGTGAATCTACTTTCCTTATGTAATCCATTGGTATCACTTTTGATATATATCACGAAGCTTTCTTAATCATATTATGTAATTTCTTCAGACTTGGTAAGATTTAAAGATGAATAAATAATACTTCCATATCCTACTAGAATTATATCATTCCAAATACCCACTTTCAACATCGGGGTCTACACTATTGAACTTGAAGCATTATCAACTTTTTTTTCAACCTTTCTGATACTCATACAACACTATTTCGAGGAGATAAATACAAAATACCATCCATCAAAACTTTTAACGTAATACATTGCTTACAGTGAGTACTCTCAACCCCCCACCACGAGCATCACTATGAATTTTGAGAATTATCAAATATCCAGCGAGATTGCTGATTAGGATTTTACTGCTTATTCATAGCTCCCATACAACTTCCACTACTCACCTCAGACAACATATCATACCACATTAATATTATAACACAGCGTTCTTCTATCAAAGCTTTTAATTTGACCCACTCTCAACTTAATGTTAAGTAAACAATGCACCTGCCCCAATAGTATGAAGATAAAAATATCATATTCTTATCATCTTCATGTGAACTATTTTTTAGATATAGATATCAATCAAATCTCATAACAGCGTAACTGCTGGATTTATAAAAAAACCCTGCTACATTCATATGCTCACCACAAGATGAAATTAAGAAGTTCTTATCTAGCCTTCCATAAGATAATTTCAAGCTATTATACCCACCTAAAATATGAACACAGATTTATGTTAGAGCGACACAGATGTTTTGACAGAGTCAGCTGTTTGAAAAGTATGGTATTCACTAAAGCTTTCTACTATATTATGCACACCCACCACCCATAAAATATACATCGAGCACCACTAAGCTTAACCCAATCTCAACCGCCACGATCTTGGCAAAGGTAATATCAAATTACCTGCTAAGTCATGCCATTACACCTGACAGCCAAAAATTATTCTTTTACTGCCCCCATACAATTTCCATTACTTAATATCATAGCACTATCTTCTATTATCAATGCTATTAATTTAACCCACTCTCAACCTAACTTAAGATTTAAAGGTAAACACATAATACTATCCTCTTCCACGCTCTTCACTAAAGCTTTCATATCCTACTAGATTAATATACACCACAATTAATATATACACAACTTACAGTACCCCACGCTCAACCTCCACCACGGTCTTCACTATAGGCGTGAAGAATTATCAGTTTTTTGTTCGTTCATACAACACCATTCGGATGATGCTTTAGAGAGATAAATATGAAGCGATATTGCTGATAACTTCCACTACTCATCTAAGACAACATATCATACTACATTAATATCATAATACCACCTTCTTTCATCAAAACTTTTAGTTAAACCCACGCTCAACGTAATGGTTAGAAAATATGTGCTCAATCTGATAGTATGAAGATAAAATTATCATATTCTTATCAGCTTCATGTGAACTATGATATCATGGTTAATAACTCTGCCAGCTCCCTATGCTCACCAGCCCTAGACACAAAAAAAAAACATAAATCAATTTGTTTATTTTATTCGAATGTATTTGTTTAACTATGCAAGAAGTTATATTATATTTCAAGCTCATTACACCTGGTCACCGAAAATTTATATTACTCATCTAAGTCGGCATATCATTCTACATTAATATGATAGCTCGTTAATGCTTTTAATTAACCCACTCTCAAGCTAATGATAATATGCAAATTTTCAGATGTGGCTGCTCAATCACTTTCAGGCTAGGCTAACAAGGTACTCTAGAAAGATTTCGTGTTGCAACACTGGTCATGCCATTACCTCTTATCACCATAAATTTGATGAAAAGTCTTTTACTATACCCATACAATTTTCACTACTCATCTAAGTCAACCTATCATACTATATTAGTATCACCTCACATTGATATCATAGGTAATCAAAACTTTAAATTTAACCTGCCCAAAAAAGAAATTTTATTGAAATTAAAAAACAATTTTTCATATAAGCTAAGAATTTTCAATACATACACATACAAACACCTACATCGAAAATTTTCTGATAAGGCTTTAATTTCTATTACTTCATGTTTCTTAACATCCGAAGCAGCCGTGATCTATTTTTAGATATCGAATATCATAGCACGTTCCCCTCTTGTTTATAAAAGATTTTTAATCCACAACTTACGTTATAGTTGTTGTTGTTTTTTTTTTAGCAAAAAAAATATTCAATTGTAACTTCCACTACTCATCTAAGACATCATATCCTACAGATTAATATCAGTTGTTGTTGTTTTCAACTAAAGAAATTAGGAATCTGTCATAAATCACTCAATTTGTTTACTTTACTCGGCCGCTGTCCGAATTTGTTTACATTATTCGACTGCGAATTTGTTTACTTTACTGTACTGTACGAATTTGTTTATGCATGGAATCAATTTAGAAGCATTACACCTGAAGAGCAAAATTAAGCATTTACTAATTTCCATTACATATCTAAGTCAACATATCTACCTACATTCACCCCAACCAGCTTCACCTGATCTATTTTTAGATATATGGTTACATGGTGCAATCATGTTTATAAAAGGCACCTACAGATTAATATCATCAAATCTTTAATCCACAACTTAGGTAATAGTTGTTGTTGTTTTTTGTTGTTTTCTGTTTGTTTTTGAGCTACTAATATTAATTATACCTGAGAAGGTAAGATAGCTAATATCTCGAACCATAGCCCGTAGAGGATTTCTGATGAAAATTTTTACCCCATAGTACTAATACTATTGGCATGGACAAAAAATATCCTAGGGTTAACTTGAATTATTACTACTACTAATTATACCTCAAAAGGTAAGATCACTAATATCTCGAAACCCACAACCCGTGGAGGATTTCTGATTTAAATTTTGTCAACCTCCAGGACAAAGATCTCCACTGACACCTTCTAGCATCTATTGGCATGAACAAAAATATTCAAGAGTTAACTTGAATTATTAATAATACTAATCACACTAATTCACTTAGGGAATTTCACAACATTTCTTATCCACATAAATACACAGCTGCACACATCCACCCTCGCCTTGGGTAATGTTTCCTTAGCCCAGCCCAATATACCACAGGCACTCATACTAAAGTAAGCAACTAACACCAAACTCAAGCTGACAAGTATATAGCCCCGATATAAATTCGCATGGGGTATTTCATATCATTACTCAATACAAATAAGCCGCACACATTTTACCCAAGCCTTGGTACAGGTAACGTAGCCCAGTCCAACATACCCCAGACAATCCTAGTCATAGTATCAGATATTGTCACTAAAGCTCTCAGCCAACCTCCAGCACCCAGACACAGGAAAGGTCAAAGGTCAAATTGTAGCCTCCAAGACTAGATCAAACAAAAAGTTGGCGTGATCTCCTGGTCAGCCAGACGGTAGGAAAGGAATTCCCCCAGGCAGGCCCTGTGACGTATACCACTAGACGGAATCCGCCTCAGTGGCCCAGAACCCAGTCCAGCGCCAGCAAAATAGTTTGAAATTTAAGGACACTTTTTGTATGGAAAAAGTGTCCCAGAACCGGCATAGCTTATCTACTTTATTTATATAAACTACTTGGTAATTTTTGATTTGGTTGTGGAGAAGCAGTTCAGTCAGAAAGACGATATAGTACTTATTTATATAAACTACTTGGAGAAATTCCAGTGGGCCAAGCTGAGTACCTACGTCAAAGATATTCAGCGTGCTATTTTAGAACCGATCATGTTCCTGACCTAGTCCAATTATTGACCTAGTTTCTACAAATGAACTGTTTTCGAATTTGAGGAGACCAGCAGAAACTTATATTCAGAGAGTAGTTGATGGGGAATAGTTTCGAAAACATTGGGGTTTTATTGCAGACAGTTCGATAAGACTGCGTTGAGTGACATGTTGATATGGTTATATTCCGGGCAACATAAGTAATGCCGACGGGGTTTTGACAATTTTCTCGAATACGTAATGGAATTTAATAGCGTTTGAATTAATTTAGCGCTTTGCTGTATAATAACATTTTTATTTTAGATATAATTACTGGGAATAACAGATATCTGTAATTTAGATAGGGACGAGTCTGAATTCCAGGATGGTGAATTAAATTGAGAGTTAAGTTGATATTGTGTGATTCCAATTGGATTTAATCTTTGATTCTGGATATTGGATTTCGAATAGAATACATACACACCACCCTACTTCGAACAAAAAAACAAAAGTCTGTGGGATTCGCTTTATCAAAATTTTCAAAGCTTCCTTTTATTTTATTTTTATTATAAGTTTTTCTTTGATAAGATATTCGAAATAAGTCGCTTATGAATTTGTTTTGTGGAATAGGCTACAGATACGATTTTTCCCAGCATATGGGTGCATTAGGATGATTTAAGCATACTCCACGTCGAACTTATTTGACTTCTAATATACTTGGAGATTTTTGTTTCTTTTTCTTTTCTTCATATCTGATAGTCGTATTAAATACCCACCTAGATCTATTATCAGTATAGATTAGACTCTAATAAAGCAATAAATATCATCATCGGGTCACTTAGATAGAGTTTAGAATAACATGGCGATAAATAGGTTAAATCAGGAAGAGCTATCCTATGAGGTCACGATTAGGGGTCTACCATTTGGAAAGGTGGAGGACATGAGGTCTAGTTTGCGGGCTGCTCTGAGAGCAGAAAAGGGCGGAAACTCACTTGTAGAGACAGACTATCCCTACACGTTTGAAGAGGATAGTGAAGCAGTTGCAAAGAAAACAGAGGAAATTGAAACGCTGCTAGATAAGTTCGAAGGCGATAATATTTCGGCAGATTATAAGAAAATCTTAACAAAGATTGAATGGTCGTTAGGTAGGCTCGGGAGGACAGTTATTGAGAATGAGGAGCGAAGGAAAAGGCACGTATCCGCGGTGATCTAGTTTTGTGCCTCGGGACCTTGAAGTTTAAGGCAGACGGTGAAGAGGAGGACAGCGATTCCTCGGAAACTGTTTTAGAACATTCCATTCCATTCACGGTCTCGTATATCCCTTCATAAATTGGAAGTTAGATTCTCTGGAGAATCTGGACAGTCGCTTAACTGTTTTCTAGATAGGGTACAGGAGTTGACTGAGGCTCGAGGGATCAACAAGCAGCAATTGTTCCGATCAGCGTTAGACCTGTTCAGTGGTAAAGCATTAATTTGGTACAGAGCGAACAAGTCCGAATTTAGTTCTTGGCAGGATCTCGTAAAAGAATTGAAGAAAGAATTCCTTCCAAGGGATTATGACGAAAGGCTGATGGACGAGATAAAGAAGAGAACACAGGGCCGCGACGAAACCATCGGAATGTACGTGGCAAATATGACGAACATGTTCTCGCGGCTGTCCGATTCCCTAACAGAGTTGCAACAATTACGAATCCTTAAGCGGAACATCAGCCCGTTCTATCAAACTCAACTTGGACTACAAGAAGTGGAAACAATTAAGGACTTAGTCGATTTGGGAAGACGTCTAGAGTCAGCAAGGGCTTCGGTTGAAGCATTTGTGTCACCACCCTCAAGGAAAAATAACCAGCTATTAGAGCCAGACCTAGCCTACGTAATTGTTAACGACCCTTCAGTAGCAGTTATTCGCGATTCTAATATTAGTGCTACCATAGCCGTAACCTGCTTCAAATGCCGGAAAACTGGTCATATTGCAAGGTTCTGCAGAAATAACTATGGGTGTTTTGGATGTGGTACACCCGGTGTGACTCGTCCAAACTGTTCAAGATGTAACCCTAGCAGACAAATGCGAAATAGTAATGTAGAAGAACAGCAACCACCTCAATCGGAAAACGGGAATGGAGCTCGGAATTAGACGGCGAGTCGAGTAATCCGCCAAAGGCCGTTATTAACAGGTATTATGAGAAAGTAGAAGAGGGGACCATCATAAAGAGGTCTGGCAGCGCACTTAACATTTTAGTGGATTATGTCTTTGCTCAAGCAGAGAATGATGTGCGACCGCATTTAAAAGTTTCTATTTTCGGATCGATGTTTTGTGGGTTATTGGATTCATGGGCATCACGAACGATTATTGGGGGGGCCAGGTTGGGAACTGCTAAAAAGTATGGGTTTGAAGGTCAAAGAAGCAGATGCGAAAAGGGTAAGTCTAGCTAATGGTGGATTCGTGAACGTACTCGGAGAAGTAAGCCTGCCGATTGAACTAGAGCAACGTATTAAAGTTATTGACGTCTTAGTTATACTAGATCTCCCACATTATATAATACTTGGTATCGATTTTTGGCGACATATGAATATCGAAGCTAATTTTAGAGGTAATGCTTGGCAATTCGCAGAATATGAAGAAGATTATCATATTAGTTCACTACAAAGTCAATCAAGGTTGTCATCTAGGCAGAAGAGGGAACTAGAGGAAATTATTTCCCAAGCCAAAACAAAGATGGGTACAGGCCTGAGGTGTACAAGTGAAGTAGAGCACGTAATTCAAACTGAATCCCCTCCGATAAAGCAGAGGTACTACCCAGTATCACCGGCCATACAAAAAGTAATAAATGAGGAGCTCGGGAGCATGCTCGAAGCAGGAGTCGTCGAACCATCGAATAGCGCATGGTCCTCACCTGTCGTGATGGTCAAGAAGAAGGACGGTAAGTATCGTTTCTGCGTTGATTACCGGAAACTGAATAAGGTTACGAAGAAGGACGCGTACCCTTTGCCCTACGTATCTGCCACCTTGGACAAGCTCAAGTTTATGTCTCCGCTAGACATTAAGTCAGCGTTTTGGCAAGTCCCGCTAGAGGAGTACTCGAAACAATACACAGCCTTCACAGTTCCAAACAAAGGGTTATTCCAGTTCCGACGAATGCCTTTCGGGTTGAGCAATTCGCCCGCGATGTGGCAACGTTTAATTGACAAGGTGCTATCAGGAAATTTAGAAACCAAGGTATTCGTGTACCTAGACGACGTGATTGTTGTAACGCAGTCTTTTGAGGAGCATAAGCAAGTGTTAAGGGAAGTATTAAATAGGTTGCATCAATCGGGCCTAGTTATAAATTATGAAAAGTGCGAATTTTGTAGGCCAGAGCTTCGCTACTTAGGGTATTTAGTAGGGGAAAATGGCCTACAAGTAGACCTTGACAAAGTACGGTGCATCCTAGAAATCCCTAACCCCAAAAATGTATCGGAAGTACGTAGATTCGTAGGAATAGTAGCTTGGTACAGGAGATTTGTGCCCAATTTTGCTACACTGATCGCCCCTATTACAGAATTGCTCAAGAAACAGAAAAAGTTTGTTTGGTCCGAGGAGTGTGAGCAATGTTTTCGAGAAGTTAAAGCTCAGCTTGTGAGTGCGCCTATACTTAACTGCCCGAATTTCGACCAACCGTTCATTGTGCATACAGATGCTTCTGGATATGGGTTAGGGGCAGTCCTAACACAGCATATCGACGGAAAAGACAGTATTATAGCATATTTGAGTCGCTCGCTTAGCCGATGCGAGCGTAATTACTCTACAACTGAGCGCGAGTGTCTTGCGGTACTGTGGGCAATAGAGAAATTACGGCCGTATTTAGAAGGGACTAAGTTTTCAGTAATTACGGACCATGCCTCCTTGGTATGGTTGCATAATTTGAAAGACCCAACCGGGAGATTAGCTAGGTGGGCGATGCGTCTCCAACAGCATGAATTCGACATCATACATAGGAAGGGCAAAGAACATCTTCTACCAGATTGGTTGTCTCGATCTGTACCAGTACTAGGTTGCATTGGCCAAGACATTCACGTTACGGACAAGTGGTATATGAGAATGACAAGGGAAGTACCGATGAAGCCTAACAAATATCCTGACTGGAAAGTAGAAGGTGGTATATTGTGGAAGCACTGTCAGCCGAAGTATCCAGATTTGGCTCTGTCTAATGACTCTTGGAAGCAGGTAGTTCCTAAACAGGAAAGGAAAAGCTTAATATTTCAAGCCCACGACGCACCGACAGCAGGACACCGCGGGGCACAGAAGACATACGACCGGTTATTACAGAGATATTATTGGCCGAAGATGAAGGCAGACGTGGCAAGAAGACCGCAGGTCTTATGGCTCATCGTACTGTAATCAGTAAACCATGGGAGTCTATCAACGTGGATTTGGTTGGTCCTTTACCTAATTCTAGTAGAGGCTATAAATATATTTTCACAGTGGTGGACCAGTTTTCTAAATTCCCGATGCTCTTCCCTTTACGATCTGCGACGGTTACTTTTATTTGTCGAGCTTTAGAAGAAAGTGTATTCTTACTTTTCGGTGTCCCTAGAACCTTGATTAGTGATAATGGTAGCCAGTTTCGAAGTAAAGAATTTAAAAGGCTTTGCGAAGACTACGGAATAAAGATAAACCAATCCTGCAGAACGCACGAATCAAGTTATAAAGTCCATGCTTCGGGCGTACGTAGCGGACAATCACAGGAAGTGGGACTTATATTTAGCGAAGATAGCCTGCGCCATTCGGACATCTACGCATGAAGTTACGAAGCTGACGACGTATTTTGTTAACTTCGGTAAGGAAATGGTCACTCATGGGCGAGAACATGTCCAGGTTAGAAGTGAAGGGGAATTTGATGCAGTAATTAGATCAGTGGCTTTAGAGAACGTTAGAAAAGATGTTGAGGGAAGATGGCATAAAGCAGCAGGGGCATCTAAGCGTATTTATGACCTCCGTAGGAGGGATCAGAAATTTCTTGTGAACGATATGGTCCGGCGAAAGAATTCTGTTCTCTCAGACGCTACAAAATACTTTAACGCGAAACTAGCACCAAAGTATGTCGGTCCCTTTACGATATCGAAAATAGTTTCACCGTGGACATACGAGCTAAAAGATTCTACTGGTAAAAGTGCGGGAACGTGGAATTCAAAGGACCTAAAAGCATTCCATTCGAAGCGAGATGAACTTGATTAGGATGTTTTATTTTTGTCGCCCCAATAAGGCATCCACCCAGCTTAACTGGGCAGTGATATAGTACCAATGTTTACCGCTTATGTTTACTGCGGCCGATGTTACTCTGTTAAGCGTAATAATATCAATATTTTATCATGTCTGGTGTCGTCGGTATACAATAGAAAACAGACTATTCCAAATCACTAATATAGTTTTTCTAGGTTGATTGTTTCAAAACTTGTTAATCAAACGAAATTTTTATTGAAATTTTGTTATTCATGGTGCTGGGATCATACCCAGTACGAAATCCAGTGACCCAAGTTCTTGATGGACGCGGAGTAAATTATTCTTACTCCTTATGAGAATCGAATGCCGTTCGTCCTCAGAGTAGTAGATGGCTCGAGATAAGTAACTCAGTCGTTCTAATTTTTTTGTTCTATTCTCAGATCTCCATATGAATTAATTCAGCTTATTTTATTTCATGCTGTTCAGGGCAATGCAGGCGTATGATTTTTTTTAAGGTAGATTTCTTTGAAATCTCCCGGAAGAAGGGGAGGTACGTTACGCCTTCTCTTGCCTGAACCTGAAAATGGAAAATAAGTCAACGTGTACTAGTAAATTATGTGTGGATATTTACCTGTTGTGTGTCCTTTTTGTTTAACGTGCCATCCCCATTCTCCACTGGAATGATGCTGCAAAAGAATTTCTTCTTATATCTTGCAGAGATTAAACAGAGGTATACTTATCGGAATTTTGCTGGGAAGTCGTAGGCAATACGGTCTTCAGGGTGTTAGGGCCCGGCCCGTCAAGTTCTGGTGGTATAATCACTGGTGGTCGTATCGTCAACCTGGAAGGATGAATAACTCATGATGGAGCACAACATATAGCTCACGGAGAACATAGAGGCCATAGCCTAATGTGGGGAGGAGAAACGGATTTTGACGTTACAATATAACTATGCAAGGAATGGCCGTTTTGAAATCCTGGATGGCGCGAATTGCTTGCTTCGAATTCGATGAGTACCTAAAATCAGATAAGATTAATTTAAGTTAGATTTAGTACAAGTTAATTGGATTAGTATAGTTACGGAAGCTGTTTTTTTAAAGAAATAATGTATACTTACTCATAATATTGTCAAGATGATGTCAAGCAAATGAGGCCACGCATGAACACAAACTCTAAAAGAAAAAGAAAATCTTAATGTTAGGTGGTACTTATCTTTCCTACGAAGGATAATTTGTTCAGAAAAATCAATGGTAAACTTACCCGATCCAAGTTCTCTTCCAAAATTGTTCACGGAATCCACTCCTAACCTCGCACAACTATCACTGAGTATTACGGCCGGAACTTTATAGCCCGGACATTAGAAATGTGCAAATCAAACTTTCCTCAGCCCAAGGCAAACGTCGATTTATACTATTTAACAAAATTAACTTTAATTAGGAAATTTGAAACCATGTGAAGTGGTTGTCAAAACAAAACTTTAATCACCGAATACCCTATGAAAACGAATTTTAATAGGATATTCAAATATACCAAATTAAAGCTGGTATTTAGGCGATTATTTTGAAAAGAAAAAAAGAAAAAAATTATTAACAAATTTAAACCGTTTGGAAACGGTCAGTCTTGATTGGAAAAATATTGGAAAATTATGGAAAACTTCCAAAATAGGGGGCGATTTGTGATAAATTTGACGGCCTTGGTAGGTGAAGGGGACAGTTTTTGACAGGAAGTGAAAAGTTATAGAAGGTTGCACATAAAAGTTTAAAAGGTTTAAAGAAAAAGAAATTATTAAAAAGCGGAGAAAAGTATAGAAAAGGAGAGAAAAGAATAGTAAGCGTGGTCTAGGAGAAGAAAATATTAAACTGAAGACAGATAAACGAAAACAGGAAAGGAGAGAATTTCGACCGGCGAGATTTAAGAATTGCAATAAGGAAAATAGCTGGAAGTGAAGATAAGTACCGCCGCAATTAAATGCGAATTTTTCTTAATATACATATCTATCGCTCTTTGATTTAATTAATTTTGTGTTACACCAAAAGAAATTTATTGGATTAAGTGTGTTGCCTTTTGTGTCAGTTAGGTGATATTTGTTCTGATACATATTTTCGGATTTGAAGAAATTCAATATTTAGGTTAGTGAAACCCTATTTAATTAAGGAAAATAACAACATAGAGTTCGTGGACTCGAACAAACCACGTGGCGCCCTCTACAGGTGTTATTTTTCTTGATTCTACTATCCAACCCCCAGCTCCACAGCTAGCCGGCGAACCATTTTTTTGTGCTCTGGAGACGGAGCATAACAAGTGTACAAAAAACTTTCGAATAGCCTTAATGAAAGCACTTACATTGGACCACTATTAAACCCAGTTCTTCAAGGGCATTATGTGAGCGAATGTCCAATAAATTTTCTATTCAATCCTTACAACGAAAGAGGTAACTGCGAATACCTAGCACAAACACAAGCTCCACAATTGTTAATAAAATTAACCAGAAGAAATTCCTGGCTCTTTTCATTTCAAACAAACAAAAAATCACGATTGCCTGCGGGAAAACTCTTCATAGCTCCAATCTCTTTTTCAATGGAATACTAATATTAAATGAGCCTTGCCATTTCCGAATAGGTGATCGAACTATATATTTCGAAGATGAAGATCATCAGGATATTAAAATCACGCAACCAGAATACCCTCATCCCATAAATTCAAATCTAACTGAAACCATTCAGAACTTCATCCAACATGTTAACAGCACCGTAAAGAAACACATAGTTATGATAAGAGCAGAAGATGCCAATCATATTCTGAATGAGAATTCTTACTCTTTAGATCAATTGGAAGAACAAATAAAAACACTGGAAAAGCAGAAAAAAGAGCGAACTGAATCACAAATGGTTCAAATAAGCTCCCTATCTCTGAGTTCATTGGTAATTTTATTACTCAGCATAATTGGTATACAGAAGTTATGTAAAACTATAAAAAACAAGAAAAAGAAAAGCATAGTGGAAATGCCCAATGTGGTAATCGTAAGTAATCCTCTACAACGTAAAGTAGAAATTCCGGGTAACTTAAATACCAAATGCAAAGAAGATGTCAAATCTAATCTTCATATTCCAAACCAGGAAAAGATATCGATGGACAAAGTCAAACAAATTTCCCAAAACTTCCAATCAGAGATCACCAAAGCTCACAAAGCGAGAGTAAAGCCCCTAACCAACGCACCAGAAGCAGCTTCTCAGACCATTCATTCAGAATCAAAAGATTCAAGTAAGCCACAAACTAACCCGCCCCCACAGGCAAATAAGAGGCAACATTTATCAATACCTCCACCACCACCACGTACCACCATCTATAACCCATCCCAATTCATGTACACGCCTCCGCAATTTGCAAGTAGTTAAGTAACTTCTCAAATCCAAGTTAACCAAAATTAATTGAAAATATCTGTCTTGTTTAAAATATAAATAATAAAATTAGCGGGAGAGAAATATGTATGCATGGTGTCAAAAGTATATATATATATATATATATATAGTATATACATATAGATTAAGGTAAATAAATAAATTGTAACAAAAAGAAATATTAGATATACACCAATAGATCATAAAGACATATAATGAAAAATGTATATACACATATATTGTACAGTAAACGCATAAAAATTTAAAATTATAATGAAAACTTATGTACATACATATACATTGCAATAAATACGTAAAAACAAAAATATTAAAATTGTAATGAAAACATATGTACACACAGATATATTAAAATAAATGCATTAAAAAAATAGAATTATAAGGAAAACATATATACACATAGTAGATAAGCTATGTATGTTCTGGCCCACTGTTTTAGCTTCCAGGATTTCGCCACAGATGGCGCCACCGTCGCTAGGTGGGTTGAGCCCACACTAAGTAGGTTTGTGTCTTGGCTGTATTGGTTTGCGCCTTGGATGCGCCATTGTGTCTTGGGTGCACCATTGAGTCTCGACTGCGCCCTAGCGGGATTAATCGGTACTACCGGGATGTGTCATTTGCTCTTGACTGCGCCTTAGCGGCATTAGCAGGTACTACCAGCATGTTCCGGTTTTCTAGCGACATCTGTTCGGGCATTGTGTCTTGGGTGCACCATTGAGTCTCGACTGCGCCCTAGCGGGATTAACCGGTACTACCGGGATGTATCATTTGATCTTGACTGCACCCTAGCGGCATTAGCAGGTACTACCAGCATGTTCCGGTTTTCTAGCGAGGATTTGGTCTTGACTGCGCCCTAGCGGCATTAGCCGGTACTACGGTTTTCTTGGATAGATATGTGGTGCGCCTAAATGTAGGCTTTTGGTTTTGAACTAATATTAGTAATAATTAAAGTTAACGCTAGGAAATTTTTGTTCATGCCAATGGATTCTAGATGGTGGGGGTGGGGGAAGTTGTAGATATCAGCATCATTCGAATTTCACAACATGACCATGAACAGATTCTAGAAGATGTCAGTGAGGGTTCTGGGGTATGTGTGTATTGAAAAGTCTTATCTCTTATAAACATTTGTTTTTATTTCCAATAAAATTTCTTATTATAAAAGTATTTCTTATAGCACATTGTCCAATATGAACTTGGCAAGATGGCGCATTTGTGTTAATCTCTATTAGTTTTCCACAGTTGTATTCATCTTCGACATTGATAATGATTTCACTCTCTCCAACTATCTTCTGCATCCATTGAACTTTTTCAGCTCCCTTTACATATATGATTTTATTTCGAAGCAGTGGTTCAACTATAGTGTACAGCTTGTGATACGGTATGTAGCCATCATCCCAGCGGAATCCATGAAAATTGTGTTGAAGCCATTTTACTTGCCTCTTTTTTGCTGAAGTCAAATCCTTGTATCTGAACGGTGGTTGAAATATAAAGTGCTGTATCTGGTTTTCATTGTTTAAAATTGCCAGTTCTTTAGTGATAAATTCATTGAGACTAGTTTTGAATCCTTGAACGTCTACGATGACAGCCATCTTCTTAATTTAACTTTCTAACTTCACTTGTCAGCGGACTGTATTCCACTATTCGATCGTGTAGAAGCAGACAATATGCTGTTGTATTAGCCGGTATATTTTCAGATGTCTTGAATTCTAGCCTTATGTCAACAGGTCCAGTTTTTATTGTTTCATTTTGATGTGAGCAATCAATGACAGCGATCGGAGCATCGGTTTTGAACTTCTCCCATGTGAGGAACGGCTGATACTGATGACCATAGTATGATTGTGTAAACTTTATATACATCTCATACAGCAATGCGTATCTATTCAAATCAAATTTCAAATTCAAATCATCATAGGGATATGATTCTGAGTTCAAATGAACTGTAACATCGGTGAGTTGACAGTGATCAAACTTGCTTGCATCTTTGGTTTTATCGTTCCTTCGATCCGTTTGTAATGCTAAGATGATAAATCGAGGTTTCTCCAGTTGAGTGGAAGTCTTAACTGACCAGGTTTGATGCGTGGATTCTGGCAGTACTGGATACTCATGTCCCAGCTGCGGAATGGTATTTGTATTGGGCGACCTCTCCCGATAATTTTTAATAGTTGCAGCTTTTCATCATCGGATACTGTAACATGTGGAATGCTCCATTGAAGTTTGGTAATTTCAATTTTCACCTCATCTGTGGCTGATATAATGGCATTATCGTCTGTCCTGCTCCGGATCAATATGAGTTCATGTTTGGAATTTATCAGAATTTTCTTGTAATCTTCAGCGAATCCCAATAAATATTTCAGAGGTACACAATAGTTAAACAGTCCATTGGCTGGTATAACGGATGAATCTGGTGACCAACTGCCGTTGAGTAGTATCCTGCTTACATTTGCATTTAGCGATACGTAGTTTTTTAATGTTGTCGCAATCCCAAGATTTCTTGTACGATCGATTTCCACTGCATTCAATTCATAGCGTATTTCATCAAAAAGAAATGGTAGAGCGTTGTTAGCTAATTTTGCAGTTGCTGAAACGGTTCCATCCAGCTTTGTTAGCGACCCCTCAATGTAAAGAAAACTCCTGCTGGGTAGAAGATTCAAGTCCTGATGTTGTACAGAGATACGGATTTCATCGCTGTTTTTAAATGATGTTAGAAATGGTGAATAGGAGTGATGTTCAAATTTAGTAACACTGTTATCAAAGTGAGCGTCTGGTGCAATATCTAGTATTCCTTTATTCATTGTTTCAGCGTCAAGCCAATTGATTGTAAATATGCTGTATTTGCAGGTGTTAATGTAGGTCTTGATCGCTTCAAGGTTGTCCGCTGACTAATGATCTTGTCTGCTCCGAACTCGTATTTATCATTATTGTATATCAACATGCTGTGGCTTCAAATGTAATCTGATGGTTATAGTCTCTCCTCTGAAGTTGATTAAGTCACCGTCTTGGTCAAGGAGCTTCAATGTTAGAGAACTTATACGTTTGGTGTTCACAGGCAAATAGATTACATTTTTGGGTACCTCCACTATTTTATACCCAGGCCCAACGTTCGGGGAAAACTCGTGGAGAGTGTGTACTTGTGTGTTGTTGAAGAATGATCCTGATATAATATTACATTCGATGCGTATAGTATTTACTTTAATGATGTTGACTGGCAACTCTGATGTATGCACTATATTAGCAGTCAAGTTTCTTTTACTGAATCCTAGCAGAGGAGCTATGGATCTCTGTTTTTCAAAATGTATTTCTTCAGTTGCCTTAACTTCACTCTTCAATGTATTATTGTTAGCCTTTATCGCAACCTTTATCCTTCTCCCTTCTTTATCCAAGTATCCTTGTACATATTTTGCTATATCATCAATCTCATAGGATCCAACAGGTATCTCAACAACCTCATTCCCTACATGAACCAGATTATTGCTCACATCAATATTTGGTATAGAGTTGTATGTTTGAAAATCAATTAATCCACAAACATAATCCGTTGCTAGCTCCAGCGGAGGAAAGTACTCAGCAGTGAGTAGAGATGAATTTCCCGTGAGAGTAAGTGTTAATGACATGGCGGTTGATAATGAACTGTTACAATTTCAATATAGATACATTTATTTATAGATAATAATTAATGGTTATAACAATTATATAAAAACTTTAAACATAAGTGACCGCAAATTACTGCATCATAGTTCTGATAAGAGCTGTAGTTGTACGTAATATTACTACCCAAGTAGTTTATGAGCTCCCTTGGTGGTTGGAGATTACCAAAGCTATCAAAGTATTCGATGTTATCACCTTTCTTGTAGTACGCTACCCAGTGTGTACCGGCTCCAGTTGAGATGTCCAAGTTAACAATACCGCTTTCTCGCTTCCATGGCTTTTTAGGTAGATTATCACGCATAAATACTCCTCTGAAGTGTGGCAAGTGTGTGGTATACTTGTGAAGATCCAACTCGTTTAGCGGTCTTTTGGGTAGCGTCTTTAATAGTTTTTTGGTTGTAGATAGAGTCCAAGTCCTTTTCTGTACGGCTTCAGGAACAGCCCGTTTCCTTCTTTGCCAACCGCTATAGTTTCCATTGCTTGGTTATGACGTTTGCTTTCTTCCAATTTTGCCTTTGCGGCACTGGCATCATTTACTGCTTTAGCTATGCCTGCTGCACCTCCCGATAGTGCTCCCAATGCTGAAAGCCCAGCAAACAGCGGGATGAGGAACGGAAGTGCTCCACCAACCTTTGGTATAGGTATCACTCGTGGAGTTTTAATTGATTTCTTCTTTCTTTTCACAATATTTTTAGCTGCACTAAGAGCTATTTTTGTAGCTTCCATCAAGTCTTTTGGTTTTCTGACTTTTAAAATTTTACGTGCATTTCGTACTGCTTCTCGGAATGTGGGTTGGCGTTTATTTTTAGCCTTAAGACCCATACCTAGCTTAATTTTAGCCTTCATTGCGTTTGTTATAAGCCAAGCGTTGGCACGTTCACTCAAATTTGCATCCGTAGATTTTGCACGCTGCCAGGCCTTTTCAGCTAATATTTTATCAGCTATATGTCGATCACTTGTATCTTTATGTCGCGAGTATGCTATATCGTGTTCCTTGCAGGCTGCATCCAGTGGATTAATGCCTGGATCTCCTCTCGCCAATCTTTTTTGTAACTTTGTTCCTGGTCCACAGTACTGATATCCCGGTAGATGTAATTCTACAGGTAATTTGTTGATGACTGAATTTAATAGTCCTCTGCCCCCTTTCAAAGATTTTCTGGAGCGTTTCGATTTGTGATCCGGCATCTTATAAGGTTCCGATGATACTGTTGAAATGTAATATAAACAGGTGTATTTATAGGAATCCCGTTAGTCTTCAATATGCGGTTCATTAAACAACAACAAGCTTTTCCTGTTCGAAATGCTGATGTAGGTGTTATGAAGGTGAAAAAGAAGCATGGTCCCCTATTGCCTAATAGTATAAGGAGCATCATTGTTGGACCATCGAATTGTGGAAAAACTAATGTTATGATAAGTTTGCTGGAACATCCCAATGGTCTGAGATATGAAAATATTTACATATATTCAAAATCTTTACATCAACCAAAGTATGAATACTTGAAGCGAGTGATGACTCCCATATCAGGATTGGGGTATTATACATTCTCAAACAACTGCGACGTTCTACCTCCAGAAGAAGCCAAATCACATTCAGTGTTTATTTTCGATGATGTAGCATGTGAAAAGCAAAATAATGTACGATCCTATTTTTGCATGGGTCGTCACGAAGATATAGACAGCTTCTATCTCTGTCAAACATATACGCATATACCAAAGCACTTAATACGTGACAATGCTAATTTAATCATCTTATTCAAGCAAGATGACTTGAATTTGAAACATATCTATAATGATCATGTGAATACAGACATGAAGTTTGATAAATTTCGAAGAGCCTGTGCTGAGTGTTGGAAGGATAAATATGGTTTCTTGTTGATTGATAAGGACAGCTCATTAAACAAGGGGCGCTACCGTAAAGGATTTGATACCTTCATTGTACTATAAAAGGATGAAACATGCGAAATATTCATAAGTCGAAGCTGTAACTCAGACGAAAGCACACCGAATCCTGTGGACCTGCTGAATAGATTAAAGCTGTTCACCTATTATCAGACCTGTTTGAAAAGTTGTTAAGCTGTTATCAGAGCTGTTTGGAAAGCTGCTAAGCTGTTACCAGACCTGTTTGAAAAGCTGTTAAGCTGTTATCAGAGCTGTTTGAAAAGCTGTTAAGCTGTTATCAGAGCTGTTTGGAAAGCTGTTAAGCTGTTATCGGAGCTGTTTGGAAAGCTGTTCACCTGTTATCAGACCTGTTTGAAAAGCTGTTAAGCTGTTATCAGAGCTGTTTAATAGCTGTTAAGCTGTTATCAGAGCTGTTTGGAAAGCTGTTAAGCTGTTATCAGAGCTGTTTAATAGCTGTTAAGCTGTTATCAGAGCTGTTTGAAAAGCTGTTAAGCTGTTATCAGAGCTGTTTGAAAAGCTGTTAAGCTGTTATCAGAGCTGTTTGGAAAGCTGTTAAGCTGTTATCAGAGCTGTTTGGAAAGCTGTTAAGCTGTTATCAGAGCTGTTTGGAAAGCTGTTAAGCTGTTATCAGAGCTGTTTGGAAAGCTGTATACCTGTTATCAGACCTGTTTGAAAAGCCGTTATTCAGTTAATATCGAAGATGAATGAAAACCTATTAAAAGAAATCATCAAGACAAGGAATGCAGTGCGAAGGAAATTTAAAGCTCTAAAGACGGGAAGGATTGAAGCAGAAGCTCAACTTGAAGAAACTTTCAAGCCAATCACCAAACCCTTAAAAGAGTTTGTAACAAGAGTCAAAAACGAGCCACCTGTCAAATTGGAACCAAAAGAAGAAAAACAAGAAGAAGAAGAAGAAGACAACGAAATTGTGGAACCTTTTACTCCTCCAAAACGAAAACATGTGAAAATGGAGGCTAGTAGCACACCTATAAATTATGGAGATTATTCCTTAACATCTGAAGAAGAATTCGCAACACCTAAACATTCAAGAACATTGATAGGAAGGTCTCCTGTCAGCTCCCCCGATACGTCTGGATACATAGTTTCAAACTATTTAAAGCTATTCACTGATAATAGCCCTAAAATTGATCCAACCTATGGAGTTTACTATGATAACAACGCGTGGAGAATCGGTAATTCAACGTTTGATGTTGATGATGTAGGAAATATTGTTATTAAGGGGAAGAGCTATAAAACAACTTTGGGGTTATGTGAACTGCTATTTATGAAAGATCCTGTAAAAAGTCTCTATACTAAAGAGGATTTAACTAATTATGGATCTATTTTGAGAGATACCAATGCATATAAACGTGACTATGCTGAAGATGGACAAATAAAAGGTACTAGAGCGGCTAAGTATAAAGCTATAATCAGTAAACTTATACAGCATAAAGGCATGGGTCTAATGCATCTGCCTAAAGAAAACATTGATCACATTTACTGGGATGACCCAAATGAATTAGTGGATAGACTGCGCCTTCTAATGGCATCAAAGCAGGCTGGAAACACCAGTCACAACAATGAAATTATATCTATACTGGAGGAGTTGCGAGAAGCAGATATTATAGTTTAAATACTACCTCATTACCATACTTCTTCACAATCTACAGATGAGCGTTGATAAGTTTGGACGTTTCTCTAAGCGAGGATATCTTGGGAAACCAGGTGAACGTGGACCAACAGGAGCTCAGGGACCAGCCGGTGAACAAGGAATTCAAGGCCCAGCTGGTAAACAAGGAGCTCAGGGTCCAGCTGGTGAACAAGGAGAGCGGGGTATTGGATTTAATTTAACGATAAACGGAGACTACGATCTGAACTCAAAGTGTATAAAACGACTTGGTGAACCCCTTGAAAATGATGATGCTACAACCAAAGACTATGTTGACAAGAAAATTAAAATAAGTGTGGAAGAAATAAGAAAAACTATTAATATAGAGGTGGCAAATTTAACGCTATATATCAATGGCGAAATCGCAAAGATTGAAAACTATCTGTTTACTTCAGTAATAAATAAGAAAGACTTATCACCAACAGATGGTGTATATGAGTAAAAACTTTTGAGAAATCTGTTTCATTTATAATTACGATGAGTAAGAGACAAGTGGTAAATGAGCTGCATAAACCAGCGAGAAAAAATTTTAAACGACGTCGTGTGATTATCAAAGGACTAGATGACTTGTGGCAGGCAGACTTGGTTGAAATGGATCCCTACAAGTATGTGAACAAGGGTTACCGCTATCTACTGACAGTAATTGATGCCTTCTCCAAATATGCATGGGCAATTCCAATTAAAAGAAAAACTGGTGTAGAAGTAAGAGATGCCATGCAATCTATATTAAGCGAGGGACGAATACCTAAAAACCTGCAGACTGATGATGGAAAGGAATTCTACAACAGCCTCTTTAAAAATCTGATGATGATGAAGCATGCAATTAATCATTACTCTACGTACAGTTTCCTCAAAGCATCAATAGTGGAACGATTTAACCGAACTCTGAAGGATATGATGTGGAAGGAATTCAGTTTTAATGGAACTTATCAGTGGATTAGTATGGTAAAGAAACTGCTCACTGAATACAACTCAAGAATACATCGAACTACAAAAATGAGACCCCGTGATATCAACATCTCCAATGAGAAACAACTGCTTTCAACTGTATACAGTCATATAAAGATTGTTGTTCCTGCAAAGTATAAAGTTGGAGATTTTGTACGCATCAGCAAATACAAGCATATATTTGAGAAAGGCTATACACCAAACTGGACAGCTGAGATTTTTAAAATTATTAAAGTTCAAAACACAAATCCCATCACATATCGGCTGGAAGATTATCAAGGAAATCCAATCACAGGAGGCTTTTATGAACTGGAGCTGCTGAAAGTTAAACACCCAAACCTATATCTCGTAGAAAAAATCATAAAGAAGAGTGGAGATAAAGCTTACGTTAAATGGCTCGGATTTTCATCAAAACACAATTCTTGGATTAATAACAAAGATGTTTTATAGTATCTTGAAAAACAACTATAACTATAATACAATTACAATACTTTTTTTTATTTTACAATTATACATGTAGTTATAATGCAAATTACTTGAATAAATGAAACTAAAACTATAATACATTTATTATTTACATTTGACTTAGATTCTTTCTGCGGCTGCTACTTGTTGATCTGATGAAATGGAGTAATGCCCCCATGGTAGAGTATCCGTCGTTCTGCTCATAATATGTCGCTTATTATCATAAGGACTCAATGCAATCTTCTTTTGACTGACAGTGTACACGCTATGGTTATGGGATCGTATGGAGCTCTGATTGGCAGTTAATATTCGCTCGTTATTCAAGCATTCGACGTAGTCTTCGAAATTGATATGCTTCTGGACTACATTAGCCTTTACTCCTTTCGCTTTTTTTACAGTTTTACCATCGTTTATTCGCAGACTGTACATTTTCGAGCGCAAGCCTACAAATTCGCTCATGATTTTCCCATTCAGCTCATCCTTCATTAGTCCGGGAAACTTTTTATTCATGAGCGGTAAATCGAACTGGTTATCTTCTGGGTAATCACTTGTATCAAATTTGTTTATATTTTCAGCCATGAACTCATATGCATTTTTCTCTTCAAGTTCATATATTAGAGAATCTGTATCAGTATACATGACTTTACATTTATCTCCATACTCACGCTGCATAAAACTGTAGTGAAAGTCGTAGAGGCATATTTTCGAAATTTCCATAACTGCCATTCCTATATAGAGCGGCTTATTGAATAATATTTTGAGTCGCCTTAATTCCACAGCAACTAAATTCTCATCAAATATCGTTGCACTGTGGAAGTTGGGTGCCGCAATCCGAGCTTTTGCACCATAGCGACCTTCCCACTTCATGCAAAGCTTGATATCGCTATACTTGCGTACATTTTCCATGGTCTTACCAAAAGCTGCATTATTCATCTTCTTATAGCTGTCCTTCTCATGATCGCTTGTAGCCTGCATCCGTTTGGTGGTATTTAAGTCAATATATGGTTTAAGCCAAGCTGATTGGTCGAATTGAAGTACCCGGTGCACTTTTTTCAGGATGAGTCCATGTGATAAGCATTGCTTCAAGTTTCGGTAGTGTATAACATATTTAGTTTTTGGATGTAATGTTGTCAGAAGCTTTTCTAATTTTGCTCCAGGTGGTGCTGCATGCTCGGAGCAAAACGGTAAGTCCTTATGTTTATCATGCAGATGTTGAGGATAATCCAAATCGACTTCGAATATGTATCCAGTTGGAGAATCATCAGGAATTTCGGAAACGTCAATATTGGGAACATCAACCCATTTGAATCCTCCGGTTGGTAAATGCTGTGACATGGCCCATCCATAAAGGTTATTGACATCATAATACATCAAGTATTTCTCTTTCTCCTCAGGCTTAAAATCATCCATATATTTGTTATTGGCTTTACTATATCTGTTTGAACATTGACTTATACCACCTCGAATGCCTCTTTCTATGAATAGCAGTATATCTACGTCGGTTATCAGCTCTAATTTCACATTAGTGTATTTTAGCATAGCATCCCATGTTAGGCCTGGCATGGTGTAATAATGTGCTGGATCTAAATTGTATGTCTTCATGCACACTTCTCGAAAGTTCTCAAACACATCAGCCAATAGGAGAACATCAGTCTTAAGGTATAGATCTGAATATTCACCAAGTGTTTGTATTTCAAATTTTTTCCAGACCTCTTCAGCATGATTGTAGTCCTCAGCAGATATAGCGCTGTCAGTCAGTTTATTGTAGAACGCTTCCTGTGTTGGCAAGTTCCGGAAATCCAATTTATCCCAGTCATCAATAAAATCATATGGGAAGACACCCTTGCGTGTAAGAAGTTTGATAGTGTCATCATCCAATCCCTGCCATACTGATCTTGTAATGTTTAATTTATCCATCGGCAGCAATGATGATAGCTTATCTAAAGATTCAGCCATAAAACGGAAGGAATCGATGAATCTGAATTTTATGTAGCTGCCGTCCATGTGCTTGGTGAACGAGATATATCTTTCCTTGTTTATTGGCAAGAGATCAACATTTCCTGGGAAAGATGTAGCTATATCCTTAATTATGAAGTGAGCATCATATCCAGATAAATTGTGAAAAATGACTGGAACTATGGAGCAATCTTGGTACATCAGATTGCATGCATTGTGCGCTGGTCCTCGGTATTTTCCTGTTGAAAGAATTTATGAAAAGAAATGAATTGAATTATGCTTCTCAGTATTTACCTGTTAAGTGGCAATGGTCCCGGACTCGTTCCTCATCGGCTGCAAACGTTTTTTCACATATATGGCAGCAAGTATTTTCCATATGTGAACGTCGTTCCTCTTTAGTCAGGGGTTGCATTGGTCTGATGTTCAGCTTTTCCTGTACAGCTATGGATGCAATCTTTTGCAATTCTAATGCAAACCATTTTTGACAGTCCTTGCCTCTATATGCTCTGTAATATGAGAGCTTAGCATCATGTTTGCAGTGGAAATAGAATCCTATGCTGTGAACTTCATGTTCCTGGATTCGCTGTGTATTTTGATCGTTTCCCTGAATCGGCTTCAATATTGATTCAAGATCAGCATACACACAAAACGGGACTGGATTCTTATGGTTATAATTCTTATATTCCAACCATTTCTTTTCCTCTGAGGGAAACATAATTCTGCAATCGTTTTGCTTCTCGCATTCAGGAGTGTGTGATGCTAATTTTTCTTCAGAGTAAAAGTAGAGCAAACATCTGTCGCATATATGCCTCTTACGAGTATTTTTTGAAGTTTGTGTTGATATGAGTCGGGAAAGATCTTTAATCCAGCAGAAATGATATCTGCTGGCATCATCATCATCATCATCATCATCATCATCCATATGATCATCATCATCATCATCCTGGTCATAGTCATCTTGAATCATTAAGAGATTTATATGTCGCTCCATCCTGTGTTTCGTAAGTCTAACTGGAACTGTGGTGAAGAAACGCTCTTTCTCTAGGATGAACACGTTTATTGATAAATCGTTCTGGCCTTCAAATTGTGTAATTTGCTTAAGCGTCATGGGAAATGTTATTCCAGTTAAATTTAGCACAGTAGAATAATGTGGATATGATGAGAACCTTTCAGAATGAGCATTTGTAGGGTATAGCGCTGATGTTACTGCCCACGCGAAGCATGCTTCATCATTGTTTTTCACATTTATACATGCTTTCTTTGATGCAATCTCCTTTGGCAGAGGTACATAAAATGATCCCCGAATCGGCTCAAACTTGTTGATATGCACCGCTAAATGTATTATAGAGTGCAGTGCCCAGCCACTGTCTTTTTCCTGGAATTCTTCTAGCTGAGTGTTTATTGGATCCAAAATGTTTGATTTAAACCACTCCTCTAAATTATCATCTGCACTGATTGGAGCAGTTCTCGCTTGGAAATATTTAATGTCTTTTATAATTTCATTGTCAGCATTTTGTTTAATAAATTCGCCGCAAAACGTTGTAGCAACTTTAATATGGTGTTGTTGTTTTAATGTATTTTTAATGCGGCGAGCAAGTAATTTGGAAGCATCTTGCATAAACAGCTTAGGATCTAGGTGGCTTATATTCACGATAACACCTGCCCTAATTCTACCTACGAATGCTGTTTTGATTTCTTCCCACTTAACAAAATCACTTCTTATTAATCGTTGATTAATTCCTCTACCTCGATGGGGAGCTTTTATTAGCACTTTCAACGATTTAATTTGAGCAATACAGCTGTGCAAATGTTGTTTCATAGCATTCTTATTACACTTTCGAAATGCTGCTTGATATTTACGAATGTTTCTGTTACACTCTTTAACAATATTGTTTTTATTCACAAAATTTGCATCACTTAAACACTTCAACACATCTTCTCGCAATTTCTTAATTAATGAAAAACTTTCATTTATTACTGTGAAAGACATTTTTAATTTTTTTTCTTATTCGGCACTAACACTTTGAATTACTTAGATTGACTGGTGCTCCCCAAGAGTTTGCTTGCGCTTTTATAGCAACGGTTTGTAAACATGAATGATCCTGCTGCTACAATAATCATTGCACAGGATGAATTCCAACGAATTTGCTTACAGGCTGAGATGATATCGAATTACACGATAAGAAAATCACTCAAATTAATTTGATTACTTTATTCTGCTGGTTGAATTTGCAAATAAGATTGTTTACATACATGAAAATGTGAAAATTTGTTTACATTCCAATGAAACGTTTCGATCAGCAAAATTCTTGGAACAATAAAATTTTTGGCTGCCTACAGGAAGTGCGGTATCAAATTACTTGAAAAGAGTAAACATGAATCATTTGCTGATATTGCTTAAATTTGTTTACGACAGGATGTTTACGAATTCCAATGAAACGTTTCGATCAGTAAAATTCTTAGAATTGGGTTGCTTACAGGAAGTGTGGTTTCAAATTACATGAATCATTCAGCTTAATGTGCTGATATTGCAAATTTGCTTTAAGCAGGATTAAACTTGTTTTGGAACCATGACTATAAATTGAGGAGCTGAATCAGATTTGCAATCAGTTTTATTTTGGAGTTCAAACGATAAACAACCAAGGAGAAAGTAATCTGAAATGGCAAACGCAATGGAGGAACTGAAGAAGCTGGAGCAGTACCCACCTTCTCTAAAGACAGCTGAAATGGAATTTAATAAGGAATACAAGATTCTGGGTGCCAGAAGATGTAAGACTGCATTTGGATCTCGTATCATCCTGGACTTGGAAGACTGTCAACTTTTCCTTCCTGCACGGTACAGCACAATTACTGATGAAACTATACTGGAGATAAATACTGCAGGAGATTTTTATATTATAAATAGAGGTCCTATCGGTCGAACGTTTAAAATAGAGTTTATTCGCCATGATGTTAATTTGTACCCAATTAATTATTATATTCATTAAATAAAAAAAATAAATAATGTGAAACTAGTTTTTTTATTAGTAATATTTCTAAATTATTAGTGATAATGAAAGTTACATTTAGTACCAGTGCTCCACAACTTTATATAATTGAATATGAGCCAAGAAAGGGACCTTGGGAGACATATGCTCTGGATCGCTTTCGTTTCCAAGATAGGATTCATAGAACTTCACTTATATTGCTACCAATTTTGAATATAGAACATAGGAAAAAAGTTTATAACTTAAGATTTAGAAATAAATAATTAATTTGATGTGAATAAATATTGAAATTTAATTTTGGTTTGACAACATTATTTTCAGCAAAAGAAATTGTATCAATACACCTCCCAGCAACCATATTTTTACCTTAAACTTGAAGTTTTCTATTAAATATTTACAGCAAGTGGTGATATTACTTAAATTTGTTTATTTTATGAGAATTCCAGTAAAGTGCATCACACCACATTACTAATTGCCAATTAGCTAATTGCCAATTAGCTAATGACCAACCAAGCTGCTAATTGCCAATTAGCTAATTGCCAATTAGTAATTATATAATTGCCAATTAACTAATTGTTTGAACAAATGCCGCTAATATCTCGAAAACCAAAGCCCGTAGAGGATTTCTAATGAAAATTTCGTTCCCCCTCCCACCCCACACCGCCAAGAATCCATTTCCATGAGCAAAAATAACTTGAATTATTAATACGCTAATATCTCGAAAACCAGAGCCCGTAGAGGATTTCTGATGAAAATTTTATTCCCCCTCTAACCTCCTACCCCTCTAACACCTTCTAGAATCTATTGGCATCAACAAAACTATCCTAGGTAGCTTGAATTATTAATAATATTAACTATATCTGAAAAGGTCAAATCGCTAATATCTCGAAAACCAGAGCTCGTAGAGGATTTCTGATGAAAATTTTATCCCCCTTAATATCCCCACCCCAACGCTCTAGAATCCATTGGCATGAACAAAAATTTCCTACTATTAACTTTAATTATTAGTTCAAAACCAAAAGCCTACATTTAGGCGCTCAAGAAAAATCAATTATTACTAATATTAATTGAAAACCAGGCGCAACACTTGAAAACAACAAAAGCCTACATTTAGGCGCACCACACATCCAAAAAAGTGAAGCAAAAAACTTCCCAAAACCGTAGCATGCTGCCACGTGTGGGCAAAAGTGAAGCAAAAAACTTCCCAAAACCGTAGCATGCTGCCACGTGTGGGCCAAAAGTGAAGCAAAAAACTTCCGAGGGAACCGTACCACACATCCAAGAAAGCCGTAGTACCGGAGCAAGCTGGTAGCATCGGCCCCACCCCCACCATCTAGAATCCATTGGCATGAACAAAAATTTCCTAGCGTTAAATGAGCAAAAAATAACTTGAATTATTAATACGCTAATATCTCGAAAACCATAGCCCGTAGAGGATTTCTGATAAAAATTTCGTTCCCCCTCTAACCCCCCCGCCCCTATAACACCTTCTAGAATCTATTGGCATGAACAAAACTATCCTAGGTAGCTTGAATTATTAATAATATTAACTATATCTGAAAACGTAAAATCGCTAATATCTCGAAAACCAGAGCCCGTAGAGGATTTCTGATGAAAATTTCATCCCCCTTAGTATCCCCACCCCCACCATCTAGAATCCATTGGCATGAACAAAAATTTCCTAGCGTTAACTTTAATTATTACTAATATTAGTTCAAAACCAAAAGCCTACATTTAGGCGCACCACATATCTATCTAGGAAAACCGTAGTACTGGCTAATGCCGCTAGGGCGCAGTCAAGACCAAATCCATCAATAAAGCTTCCCACGCTAATATCTCGAAAACCATAGCCCGTAGAGGATTTCTGATAAAAATTTCGTTCCCCCTCTAACCCCCCGCCCCAATAACACCTTCTAGAATCTATTGGCATGAACAAAACTATCCTAGGTAGCTTGAATTATTAATAATATTAGTTCAAAACCAAAAGCCTACATTTAGGCGCACCACATATCTATCCAAGAAAACCGTAGTACCGGCTAATGCCGCTAGGGCGCAGTCAAGACCAAATCCTCGCTAGAAAACCGGAACATGCTGGTAGTACCTGCTAATGCCGCTAGGGTGCAGTCAAGATCAAATGATACATCCCGGTAGTACCGGTTAATCCCGCTAGGGCGCAGTCGAGACTCAATGGTGCACCCAAGACACAATGCCCGAACAGATGTCGCTAGAAAACCGGAACATGCTGGTAGTACCTGCTAATGCCGCTAAGGCGCAGTCAAGAGCAAATGACACATCCCGGTAGTACCGATTAATCCCGCTAGGGCGCAGTCGAGACTCAATGGTGCACCCAAGACACAATGGCGCATCCAAGGCGCAAACCAATACAGCCAAGACACAAACCTACTTAGTGTGGGCTCAACCCACCTAGCGACGGTGGCGCCATCTGTGGCGAAATCCTGGAAGCTAAAACAGTGGGCCAGAACATACATAGCTTATCTACTACACATACATATCTTATTGTAGGTGCATAAAAAATTAAAAGGTAATGAAAACATATGTACATACACATATATTACAGTAAATGCATCAAAAAATTATAATGCGAACATACGTATATACAGATATATGCGGCAACAAATTAAAATTGGAATGAGAACATATGTTACACATATATTAATATAAAAGCATAAAGAATTAAAATTGTAAAAATAAAAAAAAATAAGAATAAAAAAATATGTGTACGTATATGGTATTGTAAAGCCATAAAAGGTTAAGTTGTAATTTGATATATACAGATATATTAATACAACAAAAAAAACATATTTATACCTGCATAAGAGAAAAATTTCTTTTTTCTGTATCTAATTAATCTTAAACAAAAAAATTTTATAAATGGGCTAGAAATAATTCTCGATAATGTATACAGATAAGTTAGCTTCTTCACCCTAACTAAGTAATCGTCTCAGCGCTCGGCATTATGTATATACATATATGTAACATGTTGTTATTTTTTTTTTATTATTAGCTATCAAAGCCATATACAATGTTCGAATGCGTTATTCCTCTTCTAAGAATAACACAATTTTTTTTAAAAAAAGGGAGGTTTGTTACATACAGCCCTTACAAAAAGAAATTACGTACATACATACGTACATTGCATATCAGGCATACGTTTGTCCAAATTACGTAAATACATACTTATATTGCCTATCATATCTACTTTAAAAGAAAATATGTACATACATATGTACATACCTACATTGCATAGCAAGTGAAACAAATCATTGCATGCATGTACATACCTGTGGTACATTATACCATTATACCTAAAGAATGGCGCGTACATACATATTATTACTGACCTACAGCGATTATTTCCGCATATAAAACAAGTGGAAAAAGAAAGTGCGGTAATACCCCGGCACGCAAGAAATCCCACATTGTAATATGACGACCTTGCGCCGGAGGTAAAACAAATGTGTGTATGTAGGCGACCAAATTAATGGTTCACGATGAATGACGTGAAGTAGTAATGACCAGCTGCAAGCATTTAGCAAAATTTATATTTATGTATGTACGTCTATAAACAAAGTACAAAAGTTTAACGAAAATAATATTTACGGATGATAATGGCCAGCTGTAGATATTGAGCAAAGTGCAATTTATACATATATGTATACGGCGAGCCCTGTGAGGAAATAAATTAAGAGTTTTAGCTTTACTTCCGTAGAAGTTAAGGTTATATTTTTAGTATAAATATTATAACGTTTTTATTAAAAGACCAGTTGCAATCGTAACTCAACACAAGAGACACATTCAGTTTTTTTTCATTAGGAGCAAAACTGTTCAGCTACTCCACTACACCATACTAGGAGCAAAGCTAAATTAGCTACTAGACTACACTAAACATTCCACACCTTGGGAGCAAATATACCGTTTCAAAAAAGAGCGAGTAGGACATTTCTAATAGTCGATTCAACAAAGTAGGTGCTTGTATGAGAGTACTTGGCTATAGTTTGATAATAAGTACTTCAAAAACTCAAACAAGTTTCCTCACAAAGAAACAGTAACAAGCTTAAGAGCTTTTCAAACAGCTCAGATAACAGCTTAGCAGCTTTTAAAATAGCTCTGATAACAGCTTAACAGCTTTTCAAACAGAACTGTTAACAGTTTAACAGCTTTTAAAACAGCTCTGATAACAGCTTAACGGCTTTTCAAACAGCTCTGATATCAGCTTGATAGTTTTCAAACAGTCGCTAGGTGGTTTGAGTCCATACTAAATGTATGTTTGTGTCTTGGCTGTACTAGTTTATGTCTTGGATGCACCATTGAGTCTTGACTGCTCCCTAGTGGTATTAACCGGTACTACCAGCAAGCTCCGGGATGCGTCATTTGGTCTTGGCTGCGCCCCAGCGGCATTAGCCGGTACTACCATCCTGCTCCGGTACTACGGTTTTCTTGGATAGATATGTGGTCCACCTAAATGTAGGCTTTTTTATTATGATTTTTCTTGAGCGCCTAAATGTAGGCTTTTGGTTTTAACTAATATTAGTAATAATTATAGTTAACGTATTAATAATTCCAGTTATTTTTTGTTCATGGCAATGGATTCTAGGTGGTGTGGGTGGGAGGGGGAACGAAATTTTCATCAGAAATCCTCTATGGGCTTTGGATTTCGAGATATTAGCGACATTTGTTCAAACAATTAGCTAATTGGCAATTATGTAATTACTAATTGGCAATTAGCGAATTGGCAATTAGCATCTTGGTTGGTAATTATCTAATTGGCAATTAGTAATGTGGTGTGATGCGTAATTCTCATAAAATAAACAAATTTAAGTAATACCAATACTTGAAGATAAGAAATATGATGCATATTGAAGCAATGTCATCAAATGTCTTACGTTTGCCATCCAATGCCTTGATACAATTTGGCATATTCCATAATTTGGATTCGAGTGCAAACGCCATTTCTTGAGTAAAGTTCCCTATCGACATTAGCCGGTACTACCAGCATGCCTTGCTCTTGCTGTTTTCTTTTATTAGCAGAGAAGTTGTAGATGTTAGCATACGCCTAGGCTTTTACAGGATTCGAGTACAGACATCATTTCTTGAGTAAGTTTCCCTAGTGGCATTAGACGATCACTCTTGTTTATAAAAGATTTTTAATTCACAACTTACGTTATAGTTGTTGTAATTTTTTTTTTGTTCAGCAAAAGAAATTTTCAATTATAACTTCCACTACCGTAAGACATCATATCCTGCAGATTAATATCAGTTGTCGTTGTTTTCAGGTAAAGAAACTGGGAATCTTGCATAAATCGCTCAACTTGTTTACTTAACTCGGCTGCTGTGCGAATTTGTTTACTTTACTGGACTGTGCGAATTTGTTTACTTTACTGGACTGTGCGAATTTGTTTATGCAAGGAATCAAATTAGAAGCATTGTACCTTAAGAATAAAGTCAGGCATTTACTAATTTCCATTACTTATCTAAGTCAACATATCTACCTACATTCACACCAATCAGCTTTGCCTGATCTATTTTTAGATATATGATCACATGATATAATCTTGTTTATAAAGGACACCTAGAGATTAATATCATCAAATCTTTAATCCACAACTTAGGTTATAGTTGTTGTTGTTTTTATGTTTGTAAGTTGCTAATATTAATTATACCTGAAAAGGCAAGATCGCTAATATTTCGAGACCCATAGCCTGTGGAGGATTTCTAATGAAATTTTTGTCCACCCCTAAACCTAAGATCTCCACTGACACCTTCTAAAATCTATTGGCATGAACAAAAATATTCTAGAATTAACTTGAATTATTACTAATACTAATTACACTAATTTACTTGAGGAATTTCACAACATTTCTTATCCACATAAATACACAGCTGCACACATACACCTACGCCTTAGGTAACGTTTCCTCAGCCACCGAGTAGCCCAGCCCAACATACCACAACTACTCATACTAAAGTAAACAACTGAAACCAAACTCAAGCTGGCAAGTATACAGCCCCGATATCAACTCACTTAGGGTATTTCACATCATTACTGAATACACATAAGCCGTACACATTCTACCCAAAGCTTGGTACTGGTAACGTAGCCCAATCCAACACACCCCAGACAATCCTAGTCATAGTATCAGATATTGCCACTAAAACTGTCAGCCAACCTCCAGTACACAGACACAGGAGCGGGCACCACAAGCTCAAATCGTAGCCTCCAAGACCAGATAAAACTTAACCAGCAACCTCCACCAATAAGGCTTCCCACCCCTTCACAAATATTTAGAGCTTCGATCTCCGAGATGAAAAATAAGTGAACTCTAGAAACAAAATCGAAAACCCATGCTATTTCCCTATGCTGGAGAGTGCTAAAAGGGATCTCGTATCGCCAAAGTGATCTCGTATCCCCAAGCACGAGATGAACAACATATGTAGAACCGGCTAATGCCACCAGGGGACCTTGCTCAAGAAATGGTGTTTGCACTCGAAAGAGCAACTGTGACTTTTCAATGCACGCACCCCCCAAGACCCAATAATAATAATAATTTGCTAAGAAAACATCAAGCCAAAGTGATATCACGTTGTGAAATTCGGCTAAATACGAAATCCGGGGCGAACTCGGATTTTTTTCAAACTTTGCTCATTTGTTCTTATTTACGCACACATCACGAATCTAAAATTAATTTTCCGTGCAAACTTATACTTTTCGAGATATTTAACTATAAAGTTTTGAATTTTGCACTGCACTTCACATCAACAAAAATGACATTTACACGGTATATAATCTTTTTCTTCTTTAAGTAGCAAGGCAATGCTCTTATTGCTGGGTATATACATACCTTACCAACATTCGGGTTACCAGCATTGCGTTGTTTTATTCATTACGAATATTCAATTGATGTGAAAAGCAGCGTTTAGTTAGAATGGAATAGAAAAATATTTATCAAAGAAACACACACACACACAGGCAGGCTGGCAGGGACACACACACACACACGCGCGTGTGTATGCCCCTGCCAGCCTGCCTGTGTGTGTGTGTGTGTGCGGAGCGCACGTATGTGTGTTTGTGCCCCAGCCTACCTGCCGGTGCGTGTGTGTGTGTGAAGGTGCCTGCAGGTGCTTTGTGTGCCTGCCTGCCTGTGTGTGTGTGTGTGTTTCTTTAATAAATGCTAACTACACGCTGCTTTAGTACACATAATGCTGTTCCTACAAATCGTAACACCAGAGGAACAGCGAAGATTACTCATGGCAGCACGAGTTCAATTGAGCCCAATATAGAGGAGCTGATGGCCAGCCTGGAGGGAAAGATTCTTTCCAGAATTGATACACTTATAAAAAAATGCGAAGCACGCATTTTTCCCAGCTCGATAATATGTTGAAACCATATAATTCTCGGCTATCTGCTTTGGAAAAATCCGTAAGTAAAATTCAGCAAGATATTTCGCTAATCCATAATTCTGGAGCTCTTTGCGATCATCGATCCCAGCGACTCTGCGATATCGTCATCAGAGGTATACCCAAATGTGAGAGTAAAGATCCTCTTAAAATTCTCAGAGGTATCTGCAATGTCATTAAGCATGACGTATTGGTAGTGGTAGTGCAAATAAACATGATATTCCTATCATTGCCAAATTCTCTTGTCACGCCAAACGGAGCTCATTCTTTAAAGCGCTTAATAAGCATGGTACCCTCAAGTTAAACCGCATGGATGGATTCACTTCTGACAGCGCTGTGTACATTCATGAAAGTCTCATACTCCAAGATCATGACATACTTCGTGAAGCACTACGCTTGCGCTACATCAACCTCCTGCTTTCTGCATTGTCCAGAAATGGCGTAATATTTGTGAAGAGAGCAAAATAGAGTCCAGCGCTACGAATAACTGACTTAACGCAACTGGCTGATGTTTGTGCGATCGAGAATACCAATTCGGTAGCCCAAACTTTTTAAATTGGATATACATCTATGATGCTAGGCACTGTAATTATATATATATATACTCATGCAATTTATACAATGTATGATAAGACTCAATTCCTGTGGCGTAGAGTTTTTTTTAATGTAAGTGGACATTCTCTTATTTTCAGTTCATGTCTAGTTCTATCTCTTATTCTAAGATTACACTTACTTTATAATTAATTGGTTTTGTAAAAAGTTAAGATCGGTGCCATTGTCATATATTTTGTGCTGGCTTATAATAATATTTGCGTATTCATTGGCCATTTGATTGTTTTGTTGGTCAGCTGTCTGAGAGATCCCCTCAGCCGTTCACTGTGCAATGCCAGCGAATATTGGTTTCACTTCATCGCAGTCCTCTAACGCTCAGATTTCATCAGTCTATGATACACCTGGCAGTTTTCAGACAAGGTCAGACGGCTTCAGCTTTAACTGTGTTGGTGCTGACGAGATTATGAAGGCTTTTATTTCCATTAAATCGCATGCTATCGGACCGGATGAAATCCCCCCCCCCCCCTCCACCCAAATCCATAAAATATATTCTGCCCTGGATTCTCACTCCGCTCTTACATCTATTTAACACTTTTCTTACCACTTCTGAGTTTCCCTCTCTCTGGAAAATCGCTACTGTTATTCAAATATAGCTAAGAAAAGTTCCCCTGCCGATTTAAATGACTTCAGGCCGGTTAGTCTATTATGCTTCCTTTCTAAGGTTTTTGAAAAAATCATTACCCTTCAGATAATCGAATATCTTCAGAGTAATAATTACTTTACCAGCTGTCAATCAGGTTTTCGCGCCGCTCATAATTGTGAAACTGCTCTCCTAAAAGTATCGACTAATATTCGCAGGGCTTTGGACGATAATAAATTGTGCCTGTTGGCTTTGCTGGACTTCTCCAAGGCTTTTGATAGTGTTAGCCCTGCTGAGTTGCGGTCTAAGTTGTCAGATAAGTTTAGTTTTTCTTCGTCTGCCCTTGGCTTAATGTATTCTTTCCTGTCTGATAGATCCCAACAGGTCAAAGTCGGCGGCTCTATATCTAATGCGCTGTCGTTGACATGTGGCGTCCCCCAGGGATCCATACTTGGTCCAGTATTGATTGTGCAGATTGTGCAGACCGCGTCAATACAGATTTAGTTAGGGTTTCAAATTGGGCCGTGGAGAATCATTTGGTAATTAATCTTAATAAATGCCAATCGATCGCGATATTTAAAGGGACTGTGCATGCTAGTGATCTTCCTCCAGTCTTTTTAGATTCGAAGATTTTGCGATATACTGATTCGGTTAGGAACCTGGGAGTCCATTTCAATGCCTCGATGACGTGCTGTAGCCATATCAAGAATGTGGTTCGTCATATTAATGCTGGTCTCCGCAGACTATGGCTATCGGCTAGTATTCTCTCAAGGCCGTTACGCTTGAAGCTTCTCAAAACACTACTCATACCTTATTTTACCAGTGGCAGCGTAATTTTTCCTCATTTAGACGCAGTCTGTCGAAGAAAGATCAATATTGCTTTCAACGACTGTACGCGATTTGTTTTCGGGCTGCAACGTTTTGACCATGTTTCTCCACATCGGCACGCTCTACTTGGCTGCTCTTTGAATGTTCATTTGGTTCGCAAGGCTTTAATATTCCTGCATAAACTTATTTATTAAAAAAATCCCACCTACTTGTATAGTGAGTTTGTATTCATGCAATCTTCTAGAAATGTGAACATTTTGATACCTCGACACAGACACTACATTCTGGAGAGCTACTTCTTCGTTCGAACAGTTCGTGGAACCCAGTTATTAGTTGGACCTACAATCCAGCCAACGCAATGGACCACCCTACTGAGATGACGCCTGTAAAAGTTTGCATTTACAGCAGACATAGAAAAAATGTACAGAATGATTCAAATGACGCCACGACACCAGAATTATCAAAGAATAATCTGGAGAGACAGTCCAAATGAAAAATTAAATGATTATATTCTGACTACGGTCACATTTGGAACTACACCAGCACCATATCTCGCCATCAGAACTCTACAGCAACTAGCAAAGGACGAAGCGATCAATCATCCGCGAGCAGCTAAGATCATCATGAGAGACTTCTACGTTGATGATCTGGTCTCAGGAGCACATACTTTGTATGAGGCACAACAACTACAACATGAACTCATTTAAGTTTTAGCAAAAGGGACATTCAACCTGCGCAAATGGACTGCCAACCATAGTGATCTCTTAACTAATATACCATTAAATCATAGAGAGTTGAAAACAAACCTAGAATTTTCAGAACACGAGTCCATAAAAACTCTTGGCATCCATTGGCATCAAACCACAGACTGTTTTTCATTCAAAGTTAACATTCCTGAGCCAAAAACCACATATACAAAGAGAATAATATTATCCGAAGTCTCATCTCTCTTCGATCCATTAGGATGGCTGGCTCCATCCATAATCACTGCAAAAATCTTAATTCAGAAACTTTGGCTCTCAAAATGCGATTGGGATGACGTTGGATCCACAGAAATATCAAGAGAGTGCAATTATTTTAAAAATCAATTACATGCAATTCAAGACATCCAGATTCCACGTTGGCTAGGCTACATGCCTAATTCAACAGATATGGAGCTCCATGGCTTTTGTGACGCATCCAACAGTGCTTACTCAGCAGTGCTATATTTAAAAATACAGAGAAACGAGGGCTCCAAAATAAAATTAATAACAGCGAAAACTAAGGTCGCTCCAATTAAACCAGTCTCCACGCTTAGAGCTATGTGGGGCTGTTCTGCTCTCTCGACTCATAAAACAAGTAACCATCGATTTGGAATTAGAAAGAGTTAAACTAATAGCTTGGACAGATTCCAATATAGCCTTGTCATGGCTTCATAAACATCCCTCAACCTGGAAAAATTTCGTGGCCAATCGTTTAACCGAAATAAACGAAAATATGCCACAAGCCTCTTGGAAACACGTTCCCTCCAAGGATAATCCAGCGGATGTAGCATCAAGGGGAATTTTGCCAGACAGCTTAGTCACTACTCCAATGTGGTGGAATGGCCCAGACTGGTTGCATCGAAATGAGGATCTATGGCCTCAACAGTCACAAGATATATATACTCAACAAGAGTCCAAAAAACCAAAAGTTTTCACTACAATCGTCGATGAACAAATAAGCTTACTACACAAATATTCATCATTTCAAAAAACCATAAGAATCACAGCATACTGTCTCAGATTTATAAACAGCATGCGCAGAATACAGTCCACTAATCAATATTTATCAGTCTCTGAGTTAAAAAAGGCAGAACAATGCTTAATTATACTTCTCCAAAATATCTCCTTCTTCACCGAGATCACCCAGTTACAGAAGAATCTGCCTCTTCCTGAAAAAGTCGAATTCTTTCTCTCAATCCCAAACTCGACTCTGAAAACATGTTACGAGTTGCAGGTCGTCTCACAAACTCTCAGTTGAATTACGACCAACACAACAGTACCCTATAACCCTCCCCAATTATCATCACATAACCAATATTTTTATAGACCATATACATCATTATACTCTACACGGAGGCACCCAACTAATATTGAGTACTATAAGAAATCTTTATTGGTTATTAAACGCCCGCAACAGGATTAGACATCCCATCCACAAATGTGTCGAATATTTTCGATTCAATGCACGACCTAGTACTCAATTAATGAGCTCTCTACCCGCCGCTAGAGTCAACACATCTTTACCCTACCAGCATACTGGGGTAGATTATGCAGGCCCGCTTGATATGAAAACATCTTGTAGCGCATCAAACATTTCATAGATGCACATATGTACACAAAAAAAAAGAAAAACAAGCTAAGCAAGCATTCAAGTTCAATAATTTCATTCACACATATTTTCGTTCATAAATTGAACAATGTGAATGAAATGAACTTGCAAGGGCAATGCACTTCAGTGCAACACACGTCAGTTTGCTGACACAACATTTCACACCATTCTGACCTCAATGAACCCGAATGCTTGAAAAAGCTTGGAATGTGCATTGCGACAAATTCTTGGATGGATTTGTGAATTTTTGATTGCGCTACTCCAGGTCAATAATCTATATTGCAATGTATTGCAATAAATTGATTATTTAGTAGATTTATACGTTAGGTAGGGATAGCAAATAATGATATAAATAAGTTGATTAGAATAAAGAAATTCAGAACGTTTGAAGACGGAAAAAGGTGTTTTTATTGTCAATTCCTCCAGTAACTTCGGCAGTCTTTGACGCCATACAGTGCTAATATCGGCTGAGCATTCTCGCCTGCACTCCACAATTTATATCGGCTGAGCATTCTCGCCTGCACTATACGAAGATATTCGGCTGAGCAATCTCGCCAGAAGATAGGGCAGTCTCTGACGCCTTCAGATAACAATATCGGCTGAGCATTCTCGCCTGCACCACGTTAAGGTATTCGGCTGAGTTTTCTCGCCTGAAGTATACAAGACCATTACAAGTGCAAGCATTACATGGCGACCCTGCACCACGGACCAGGAAAAAGCAGAATCCAAGAAGAATTACAACAACAAATAACTAGAAATCCAGACGCGGGACCAAAACCAATAACAATAGAAGAGTATAGAGCCAGGCAATCTCAGAGACCACAGCCAGAAATAATCCGACAACTCCAACAACGACCAAAAAGGACAAGGGCAGGAAAAGCTGTGAAACACAGGAAGGAGATAGCAAATTTATATCGGTTGGCGAATTTGTCAGTAACCAAGAAGGAGAAGCACTCTTTCCTCGAGACGGTCAACAGAAAAAACCAGGAATTCCGAAGAAGTAATGGGATCAAAGGAGTCAAAACCAACGAATATCGTGGCAAACAATGCAGCAGCAGCAACGACCACAAACCTTTTCGTCAGCGCCTTTGAGGACCACATCCTAGACATAAAATATCTACTGATTAGTATAATCTTGATTATCATATTAACCATAATTTATAATTACATGAAAAAAAAAATTAACTCAATTATTAATAAAAAGGTCAGCAGAACAATACAAGTATAAGATGATATGTATATACAAATAAAATAAATATTCATTACATTAAATAAATAAATATAATCCAAGATATGACGTAGTTTTGCAATGAAAAAACTAACAGCTATACTAAAAGAACTAGAAAGGATATTAGAAAATTTTAAGAAGACTCCATACAGAGAATATAGTGCAAAGAATCTGTTAACAAAAAGAGATAAAACAGATGAATTAAAAGCTGAATTCAGAGAGAGATTAAGCGAACTATCAAAAGAAGACAAACAGATAAGTCAGCCAATAATAGATAAATTTCAGGTAGTACACGAACAAGTAACAGCACTCATCAAGAATAAAACAAAAGAAATTATAACAGAAGAAGACTACAACAACGAGACAGACACAAATAGTGATTCAAGGAATAAAACTCCCAGGAACTCTGAAAGTGCTAAATTCAGCAAGATGGCTTTGTTTGACATGGCAACAACGATCAAAATCGTTACTGAGTTTGATGGAGATCCGAAAAATCTCACAAACTTCATAAACTTAATAGAATTCCTTCACGATTCTATAGAGAGCCCAGAAGAAAAGAAAAAGTTAATTAACTTTGTGATTAAGACAAGAATTTCACAAAAAGTATGTAACAAAATCTGCAACGAACAAACACCGACAACACTGTTAGAACTTCGGACACTATTCCAGAGGATATTCAAATCTAACAAAAATCCTCTTAAAATTCAAAGTGAGTTAGCTAAAAGCTACCAAGGTGAAAGACCAGTACAAGACTTCGCAAACAAGATCGAATCACTGGCAGCAGAACTAAACAACATTCAAATAATTGAACAAGGAGAGGAGAACCGACAAATAATTGCTAAACTGAATGATCAGTTAGCACTAAATGCTTTCAAATCAGGGTTAAGAGAACCATTTAGATCCACAGTATTTGCAGCACAACCCAAAACCTTATCAGCCGCTGTACAGCTTGCGACAGAGATTGATGCTGACAACAGACAATCAGGAAACATTTTGAGATTCTCCTCACACCCAGCTCGATTCACAAACTACAATCGCAACCAAAGCTTTCACTCAAACATCAATAGAAGAGGACATAGCTTTCAAGTTAACAGAAACTCACGGGGGAACCAGTACAACATGAATTACCAAAATCAATCAAGGAGGAACATCTACAACCCATCAAGACAAACTCACTCAAACATCAATAGAAGAGGACATAGCTTTCAAGTTAACAGAAACTCACGGGGGAACCAGTACAACATGAATTACCAAAATCAATCAAGGAGGAACATCTACAACCCATCAAGACAAACTCACAATGAAAACACAATACAATTTAACAATGCACGCACACAGAAGAGAACAAATAGAATTCCAGAAACACGGAATCAGAATCGTCCATTTAGACGAATAAATGTGTTGAATTCGGGAAACGGACAGGGAGTCCCCGAAACACAATTTTCAGGGGACAAAGAATATTAAACCCACAATGTATGAAGATACATAAATTCACGGTCAAGGACCTGACCAACTATGTAAATATAAAAGGCGATGCAGTATCAAGGGATGCATCATGGTTTATAGACACGGGAGCGATATATCGATAATTAAGAAAACTAGCTTAATAAACCACTTAGAACTAAGAAAAGAATCCTGCAGAATAACAGGAGTAACTGATGATGAAATCAAAACAGTAGGAACAATAAACATAAGATTTAAGATTGAAGGAGATCTATTAGAGCACAAACTGCGTGTAGTAGAAGACAACTTTCCAATATCAACTGATGGATTAATTGGACTAGACTTCTTGACCAAATTCGGATGCAAATTGGATTACGAACAACACATTTTGACAATTTGCACAGAAATTAATAACATTGAGATACCGATCATGACTAAGATCCCAGAAGTAAAAACCATCACAATTCCAGCAAGATCGCAAATGTATCAAGCGATGGACATTAAAGTAAAAGAAGATAGCATAGTTTTGAGCCAAGAACTCCAGGATGGAATTTTTATTGCAAATGCCATAATTCCAGCAAAAGGAATCATTCACGTCAAACTGCTCAATACACTAGAGCAGGACATCAGTATCAAACTACCGCAACTAAGAATTGTGCCTCTCACAGAATACCACTTCATAAGGAAGGTGAAATCAATAGATAACGATAACGATAAACGTTTCGAAAAACTAAAAATGGAATTAAACATACATAACCTAGACGAAAAAGCAAAATACTCACTGTTCGAAATATGCAGAAACTATTCAGATATATTCCATCTAACGGGTGACACACTAACAATGAATAACTTCTACACACAAAAGATAAGTATGACAGATCACACTCCAATTTACATAAAGAAGTACCGCTTGCCACAAGTGCAAGGCGATGAAATAAATAAACAGGTAGATCAGTTACTGGAAGAAGATATTATTGAACCCTCAACAAGCCCGTACAACGCCCCTTTACTAGTAGTTCCAAAAAAAGGAACTAAAGATGAAAATAAATGGAGGATGGTAGTCGATTTTCGACAATTGAACAAAAAGATAATGGATGACAAATTTCCATTAACCAGACTCGAAGGCATCCTAGACAATCTGGGGAGAGCAAAATACTTCTCAACCCTAGACCTCACAAGTTCTTTTCACCAGATCGGATTGCACCCACAATCACGACCTGTAACCGCCTTCTCGACCAACAAAGGTCACTACCAATTCAGAAGACTACCTTTTGGATTAAAGATCTCCACTAACAGCTTCCAAAGAATGCTTACAGTAGCTCTAGCAGGTTTAGATGCCGAGACATTTTTGTATGTCGACGACATAATAATTTTTGGATGCAGCTTGCAACACCACAACAGAAACCTATGCAAAACTTTCGACCGATTGCGTCAATATAACCTCAAATCAAATCCACAAAAATGCAACTTCTTGCAAACAGAAGTGGTTTACTTAGGCCACCTAATCACCAACATGGTAGTAAAAACAGACCCCACAAAATTGGATAAGGTGACCAATTATCCAAAACCCACAAATGCAGATGAAGCAAAAAGATTCACGGCCTTCTGTAACTACTATAGAAGATTCGTACCCAATTTTGCATCCATAGCCAAACCCTTAAATCTCTTAGCCCGCAAGGACACACCCTTCATCTGGACAGAGGAATGTCAAAAAGCTTTTGACACCTTGAAACAGAAACTAACCAACCCACCGATATTACAATATCCAGACTTTTCGAAACAATTTGTTTTAACAACAGACGCATCAAATTTTGCATTAGGCGCAATTTTGTCTCAAGGAGAGATAGGCAAAGACGTACCTATTTCCTACGCAAGCAGAACTCTGGATAAACATGAATTGAAGAAACCAATTATAGAAAAGGAACTTCTAGGAATTCACTGGGCAATAAAACACTTCAGACCATACCTGTATGGAAAAAAATTCACAGTCGTGACTGATCACAGACCTCTAGTAAGTCTGTTCACACATAAGGATCCATCATCAAAGATGACAAGAATCCGTTTAGAACTATTTGAATATGACTTCGACATAATATATAAAAAGGGTTCACTGAATACAAATGCAGACGCACTATCCAGAATAAAGCTCAACTCGGATATGCTTAAAGAAATGATACCAACAGCGCAAATTAAGATAACAACGAGGAATAGATCAAAAAAAGCAAAAGAATCAGAAGCATGCGAAAAAATTGAAGATATTGAAAGTTTGGATGAATCGTCAGGCCAACTTTTCATCTACGAATGCACATCAATCTCCGAAATAAGAAATGTAAGACAATTAAAATTCATAAAGATAAATAAGGACGTCCAGAAAAGAAAGTATAAAGAAAAGAAGAGTATACTCATATCAAAAAAGGAAGTTGCAATCGAGTACTGCGATAATCCGAATCTGAACTTAGGATCGATATTGGAGAAGCTAACTCACGCGATGATTGACAACGAAATTCAAATTCTAGCAATCTCAAAAGAAGAAGAAATATTTAAAAAAGTCGACATAGAAGAATTTAAGAAGAAATTTAATGATCTGCAGAAGCGAATTAAAATAAAAGAAAAGAAAAGTTTGCGCATAATAATATTTAAACCCCCAAAAAGGATAGTGAACAAGGAAGAACAACTGAACATAATCGAACAATTTCATGACACTCCACACACAGGTGGACATTCAGGAGTCAAACGCACAATTAACAAGATTAAACAAAGATACTGTTGGAAAAATCTCAGCAGAATGGTGAAAACTTACGTAAACAACTGTGAGAAATGCAAATGCAATAAAGTAATAAGGAACACCAAAGAAAGAATGGTAGACACAAACACACCAAGTCAAAGTTTCGAAATATTAGAAGTTGACACGGTAGGACCCATGAACCAAAGTAAATTCTACAGATACATTCTGACATGTCAATGTCAACTAACCAAATATGTAGAAGCATTCCCCATGGAGAATAAAGAGGCCAAAACAGTCGCACAAATATTAGTCGAAAAAATAATCTTAAAATATGGAACATTCAGAATTCTAAAAACGGACCTAGGCACCGAATTTGTCAACCAATTAATCGCAGAAATATGTAAAATTTTCAAAATAACCCAAGTCACATCAACTCCGTTTCACCACGAAACTCTAGGAGCCACTGAAAGGAATCATCGAGTACTAAACGAGTACCTATTATCAATAGCCCAGAATGCTGAATGGGATGAATGGTTACCCTATTACACATTCTGCTACAATATCACACCTCATTCCGAAACCAAAATATCACCATACGAACTGATATTCGGAAAATTAGCCTCACTTCCAGACACCATGGATCAAAATAGAACAGATCCGATTTACAATCTAGAAGATTACTCAAAAGAATTGAAGTTTCGCCTACAAGAAAGCCAAAAAATAGCTAAAGCACTATTGGAGAATTCTAAAAAGAAAAGAAGCAGAAAATCTGATGAAAAAACTAACCCACTAAAAATTAAGATAGGAGATAAAGTATTATTAAAAGTAGGAAATAAGAGAAAGAATGAACCGCCATATAAAGGTCCATATATTGTAATTGAAACAAATAACGTTAATACTAAGATAAAGATAGATAGAATAATAAAAGAAGTACACAACAATAGGTTGAAAAAATTTTAAAGTTCACCATCAGTATCATGTAACAATTAAAACAACTAGTGAATAAGAATCAAATAAAGTACACAAATTATTTTAGTAGAAATGTAAGATAGAAAACTACATCATAAGAATAAGACAAAAAATTTTCCCCTAATCAAGCAAAATTTTTTTTTCCATAAGAGGAGGGATGTAGCGCATCAAACATTTCATAGATGCACATATGTACACAAAAAAAAAAGAAAAACAAGCTAAGCAAGCATTCAAGTTCAATAATTTCATTCACACATATATTTTCGTTCATAAATAGAACAATGTGAATGAAATGAACTTGCAAGGGCAATGCACTTCAGTGCAACACACGTCAGTTTGCTGACACAACATTTCACACCATTCTGACCTCAATGAACCCGAATGCTTGAAAAAGCTTGGAATGTGCATTGAGACAAATTCTTGGATGGATTTGTGAATTTTTGATTGCGCTACTCCAGGTCAATAATCTATATTGCAATGTATTGCAATAAATTGATTATTTAGTAGATTTATACGTTAGGTAGGGATAGCAAATAATGATATAAATAAGTTGATTAGAATAAAGAAATTCAGAACGTTTGAAGACGGAAAAAGGTGTTTTTATTGTCAATTCCTCCAGTAACTTCGGCAGTCTTTGACGCCATACAGTGCTAATATCGGCTGAGCATTCTCGCCTGCACTCCACAATTTATATCGGCTGAGCATTCTCGCCTGCGCTATACGAAGATATTCGGCTGAGCAATCTCGCCAGAAGATAGGGCAGTCTCTGACGCCTTCAGATAACAATATCGGCTGAGCATTCTCGCCTGCACCACGTTAAGGTATTCGGCTGAGCTTTCTCGCCTGAAGTATACAAGACGATTACAAGTGCAAGCATTACAATCTACACTAAGAGGAGCGAAAACTACTAAAGCATATATATGTCTATTCGTTTGCCTGGCCACTAAGGCCATACACATAGAGCTTGTCTCTGACTTATCTACACCAGCCTTTCTAGCCGCTCTTAAGCGATTTGATGCACGGAGAGGCCTTTACTCACACATCTACTCAGACCAAGGAACGAATTTCGTAGGAGCAAATCGAATTCTACAATCAGACATAGAGAAATCTATCAGAACAATTGAAAGCAATTTAGCCAGCGAGTTTGCCAACCAAGGCATAACTTGGCACTTCAACCCTCCTGCAGCACCTCACTTTGGAGGCTTATGGAAATCTGGTGTAAAATCCACCAAACGCCATCTCTACAAAACAATCAAGGATGCAAAAGTCACATACGAAGAACTATATACAATTTTAGTTCAAATATAGGCATGTTTAAATGCAAGACCCCTTTCTCCTTTGTCCAATGATCCCACCGATTACAATATCCTCACTCCCGGACATTTCCTCACTGGTCGTCATAATCTCACCATAGTAGAACATTCCCCACTTAACCCTCAACAACACCCTCTCAAGAGATGGCAGTACATCCAATCCCTCTCTCATAACTTTTGGAAAAAATGGTCACGAGACTACTTGCAAACATTACACCAACGACAGAAATGGTAAACAGAAAAGGAAAATTTAAAAATCGGAACTCTCGTTTTAATAAAAGAAGACCAAATCCCAATTGGAAAATGGCCATTAGGTCGCATTATTGAAATTCATACTGGCCATAATAATTTAGTCAGAGCAGCAACTATTAAAACTGCAAAAAATATTCTCACCCGTCCAACCTCTAATATCTGTCCTCTCCCGCTCATAAAAAACTCCTGATAATAAAATAGCCCCACCAAAGTCTTCTACTCTCTGGCATTACCAAATTCCAAAATACCCGTTATATTCAAATATAAACGATTCCAAAATCCGCCAAAAGTCACTTCAAGTTTGAAAGTTGACAAGTGCCCGCAGTGTTTTTTATTATTTTTGAGTTCGTTTATATTTTTTTATTATTTTCTTCGACCATGGATGAGTTATTGGAGATTTTCAACTCAGAATCCGTGGATTCTGTGGATCCTGGTCTATCTACGACTCCACCAGAATTATTGGCTCCCTTCAAGCCAATAAGGCCTATCAGCCCTCTACCTCCAACTCCAAAAAAGGAACGATTGAAGTCTGTCATCACTCGACCACCACCTGTGCACTCATCGACTATCAAGCGAAAGGCCAGACAATTCGAGGCACAAGAAGCATCCTCTTCGGTAAAGGCATTACGAGGGTTGCCTATGCCCAACAAAATGTTGAAATTTGGTCCTGAACCGAATCCGAATCACCCTGTGATTCGTAAGGCAACAATGCCAAGGCCTCCCCCTACTAAACAAAGGGCTATGTTACCAAGTTTACCCATTCTGCACGAAGCGGTATTCACAGAAGTCAGTTAGATCAACCCATCAATCTCCCAGCACGCAACCTCATAAGGTAAAACCTGTAGAAGGCGCTGATCACAGACCTAATATAAAAAGGAAGATGCCAAACAAAGTGAATAAACCACCTAGTACTGCTCTACTGTCGGAAAATCTACATGGAGTAGTACCAAACGCAGTAGAGAAAACGTTATCTCAACATCCACCGAGTACTCAGGAACCTAATTGAGCAAACAGCAAATCTGAAAAACGCACCCAACACAAAACATCACCGAGGAATATAGAGGAACAATATATGAATGTCCCGATTACTCCCCCAAAGGAATTCCGAGATCATCCAGCACCCAGTACCAAGCAAACACCAGAGAAATCAGAACCAGAAATTCCAAAGGATTTAATTGGAAGAATTATTGCCACGCCAATGGTCAACAAACACAAAGTATAATTCAAATCAAATTACATAAAAATAATAGAATACTTATCTAATTAAAGCATCTGGTATATCAATTCCTAGTTAAAATGAACTAGGCAGATGCCTTCTAAACAAGGTGTTCAATCCAACCTGCATAAAAAGTGGCCGCTATTTGATCTAGAAAGAGAAAGTAATCAAAAATCTACTTACAAATAATCAAAAACTTATCCATGTATACTTACCATTTCCCACGTATATTTACAATTGGCAATGTCAGAAACTACGTCAACCAGCTGTTTTCGCCTCAAACAAAATTCAAGCAATCGTTGCTAGGGCAGCACCAAGAGGCGAAACAGACATAACTGGATACAGCGGCTATATAAAGCCGACGAAACTCAGTAGATGGCACCATTCTTTTGGCAGAGGTGATCTGAATCAGAGCTAATCTGAGTAAAAAGAATCGTGCTTCCCGCCTTTTCCACAGAAGATAATTCTGGTCAGGGATAACCTGAATTCCCTTTTATACAGAAGATAATTCTGGTCAGGGATAACCTGAATTTCCTATTATTCAGAAGATAATTCTGATCAGGGATAACCTGAGCTTCTTATGACTATAAGAACCAACTTAAGACAAGCTCGCTGCATGGACACGTTTAATAAATAAACGGTCAACACTACATGCGTTTCATCACTTAGTCGGTGTTAGTATTAGTATGTTACACTAAACATAGACCAAACACCAGATAAAATAACATGCAATGCGACAGAGAACAAAAATATAAAAATATAAATTAAATCTAACTAAAAAGATTAAATATTATATAGACGTTTTTTTAAGACATGCTTAGAGTCGTCAACAACAAAATTGTCAGCCAAATTATTAACAGCAATGCACATGCGATTATTAGGTTCATAAATGCCATAATTAGACCTTGAGGAATTGACATGCAATAGTGGTAGCCTTCTTAAATTGTGCCTATTATCACGGAAAGAAATTTTGTCAAGTAACAACGGGGAATCAATATTCGTGCTTAACAGTTGGTGAACAAAAGTTGCATCGGCAACCATGCGACGTTTCTCAAGTGAGTGCATATTCAAAAGCTGCAAGCGATCCTCATAGGGTGGAAGAATCAGTGAATTATTCCAGGGTAGGTGCCTGAGAGCAAATCGTAAAAAGTTTTTCTGAACAGACTAGATGCGCTCGATGTGTGAACCGTAAAAAGGAGACCAGGATTCGAAAACTCTCGGGACCAATGTTTTATGAAACCCAGCATAGAACTACTCTTTGATACCATGAAGTTTATATGGGAGATAAAATTCAATCTGTGGTTCATTTGACACCCAGAAGATAATTCTGATCAGGGATAACCTAAGCTTCTTAAACAGAAGATAATTCTGATCAGGGATAACCTGAGCTTCACATCCTTTTACACAGAAGATAATTCGGGTCAGACAAATCTGAGTCTGAATTTTCTCATAGAAGTTTTTTACTTCCTTGAGCCCACACGTACCGTAATTCGGACCAGAGATAAATCTGAGTGTCTGCCCACACGCAGCACAAAGGCATTTCTTTATTGACTGAATATTAAAATTTAATTTGATGATAGTACTCAGATCTTCTTCTTCTTTTTCTTTCAGAATTGAGACCATCAAGAGAAACTAAAGCCCGTAGCTGATTTCTGATGAAAATTTCATTACCCCTCTCCTTGTTATCCCGCCACATACCCACCATCTAGAATCCTTTGGCATGAACAAAAATTTCCTACGATTAACTTTAATTATTACTTATATTAATTCAAAACAAGGGGCAACACTTGAAAACAACAAAGGCCTACATTTAGGCCAGGGGCGGATTTGATCACTTGGCCGCCCTAGGCCTATGGAAGATTGCCGCCCCCCTACTCCCTGTAAAACACGAAAAATTGAATGATCTATATCCAGTGAAGGGACCCCAGGCTAGAATTAGCGGAGTAGGCTGCCTCATAAATCGGAGTAGATTTGAAAATAATAGAGTAGAATTAAAAATAACACTTTCCAACGAATTATTTTATTTAAAAAAACGAAAAAGTATAAAAATGTAATGAAATACTCACAACTACAAGAAAAAATCGCCGCCCCCTAAATCTGCCGCCCTAGGCCCGGGCCTACTCGGCCTATAGGGAAATCCGCCCCTGATTTAGGCGTACCACACATCCAAGAAAACCGTAGCATTTTGCTGCTACGTGTGAGCAGAAGTGAAGCAAAAAACTTCACACATACAAAAAACCGTAATATGCTGCTACGTGTGGGCACAGAAAATCGTAGCATGATGCCACGTGTGGGTAAAAGTTAAGCAATAAACTTTCCAAAACCGTAGCATGCCTCCACGGGTGGGCAAAAGTGAAGCAAAGAACTTCACATATCCAAGAGGACCGTACCACACATCCAAGAAAGCCGTAGTACCGGTTGGTAGTACCGGTTAATCCCGCTAGGACGCAGTCTAGACTCACAGCAGTACAGTCAAGGCACAACGTTGCATCCAAGACATAAACCAGTACAGCCAAAACATAAACCTACATTTAGTATGTACTAAAACCACCTAACGACAGTGGCGCCATCTGTGGCGTAATCCTGGAAGCTAAAACAGTTGGCCACAATGAACATAGCGTAACTATTAACACCAATTGGCCGTGACTTCACTATTCTTTTTATTGACTTTATATCCTTAATAGGTAGCCACAGTAATAACTTATTCACTAATCCTATGTAACGGGTTTTCCAATAAGAGGTGTCATTTTGATATTCAAAGAAAAATGCCATTTTTTGAGATAAATGATCGGATCTTTATTTCATTATAAAGAGGAAGGTATGGCGTTAATAATGGAAGATAACATCAGCCAAATGACCACCACGACCACGCCTACAGGACCATATCCTTTTCGTGAAATTTTCCATAGCCAAAGTGGCAAAGTGGCTGCCCTATGTCCTCGATAGCCTCACGAATTCCATCTTTGAGGCCTTGAATCGACGCTGGGCTGTTGGCGTAGACCTTCTCTTTCACGTGGCCCCAAAAGAAGAAGTCACAAGATCTCGGTGGCCAATTGTGATCACCTCTTCGAGAGATAACACGGTCCGGAAACTTTTCCCGTAAAAGATCAATGGTTTCGTTGCTTATATAGCACGTAGCGCTGTCTTGTTAAAAGTAAACATTGTCCAGATCAATACCATCCAATTCCGGCCATAAAAAATCATTAATCATCTGTCGATATCGCAATGCATTCACCGTAACTGTTGCTCCAGACTCATTTTCGAAAAAGTAAGGTCCAATGACCCCGCGGGACCATAAACCGCACCAAACAGTCACACGTTGAGGATAGAGAGGCTTTTCAACAGTAACTCTTTGGTTTTCTGAGCCCCAAATGCGACAATTTTGCTTGTTGACGAAGCCATCGAGGTAGAAATGGGCCTCATCACTCACGATGAGTTTTCGATGGAATTCCGGATCATTTTCATGCATTTCAAGGACCCAATCAGCAAAGACTCGACGTTGTTGATGATCGGCCGGCTTGAGTTCTTGTGTTAACTGAATTTTATAAGCCTTAAAACCCAAATCTTTATGCAAAATACGGTGTAATGACGTTTGTGGAATGCCTAATTCCAAAGAACGACGAGGAATGGACAAACCTGGGTTTTCTTCAACACTTTCGGCTACAGCAGCAATATTCTCGGCTTTTCTTGAGCGACGTGCACGGGTTTCATTCTTCACATCACTAACTTGTCCCGAATGCTCGAATTTTTCTACCAATTTCTGTATTGCGGTCCGACAAGGTGCTTCACGACAAATTAGAATGTCATAATAGTCATCGCTTAGCACAAGAAACCATATTCGGTTGGGTGTTATGTGGAAGGTATCCTAACGAGTTATCCCATAATGTGAGCGTTCATTCAAATATCCTGACAGATCTCGATGCGACCTTACGACGGTTTTGGGAAACTGAACAACTGGTTCATGAGGAAACAATATCAACAAAGGAGGAAGAGGTCTGCGAGGAATACTTTCAGTCAACAACGAAACGTAACGAAGGTGGGCGATATATTGTCTCACTGCCATTTCGGTCCTCCGCTCCTCCATTAGGATACTCTGTGCATAATGCAATTCAACGACTTCGCTCCATAGAGCATCGTTTTAAAGGAGATTCACTTTATAAAGATCATTACATTAACTTCATGAGAGAGTATCAAAATCTGGGACATATGGAGCTCGTGCCCGAAGGACACGTAGATTTGGACAATAGTTTCTACTTGCCTCATCACGCAGTTTTCAAAATGTCACCAGTTCCCAAGATTCGCGTGGTGTTTGATGGGTCTTGTAAAAGCTCAACTGGAATTTCATTAAACGAAAGGCTCATGGTTGGAGCCACTGTACAAAGAGATCTCATTTCTATTATCCTAAGTTTCCGGAAGCATTCTCGGCGGACATTGAGAAAATGTATCGCCAGATATTAATGTCAAAACCAGATCGCGATTTTCAACGGATCGTCTGGAGGGAGAATCTGTCAGAGCCAATTCAGCATTTTAAATTAACAACAGTTACTTATGGCACCGCCAGTCCTCCATTCCTGGCCACAAGAATACTGTTACAAATAGCGCTTGATAACCAGAGTACTCATCCTCAAGCTGCACATGTCATTCAAAGCGATTTTTACGTAGACGACATCCTTTCTGGAGCAAGCTCGGAGGATGAAGCTGTCAGACTTAAGACAGAGCTAGTTAACGTCCTGCGTTCAGGTGGATTTAAATTGACAAAATGGAGATCAAATAGTGCTGCATTAATCAATCCAGAAAATGATCTTAAAGGCCCACTTTGCTTAAGTGATAACACTGATAGTACAAAGATTCTGGGAATTATGTGGAATTCCCAAGAAGACGTATTCTTCTTCAAGGTTTCCCCATTGACCGAAGAGCCACCAACAAAAAGACGCATACTCTCAGAATCATCACGGATTTTTGATCCACTGGGTCTACTAGCTCCAGTCATTATATCACTTAAGATACTCTTCCAACAACTTTGGCTTTTCAAGCTTCAATGGGATGATCTCCTACCAGCAAAAATTTCAGCAAGATGGAATGAAATCAAGGTAAATTTACCAAAGCTATCCGAAATCAAAATTCCACGCTGTATATGTTCTTCGTCTAAAGGGATTGAACTGCATGGATTTTCCGACGCTTCGGAATTAGCCATCAGTGCTGTCATTTACTGTCGTGTTATTTCTAGTGATGGTACTATCTCAATAAATTTAGTTGCAGCAAAAACAAAAGTGGCACCTTTAAAACAAGTGTCACTACCACGACTTGAGCTGACTGCAGCAGTTCTATTAACCAGGCTTACATTAAAGGTAACGAAAGCATTGATGATTAAAAACACCAAAGTCTTTAGCTGGACAGATTCAGCCATAGTACTGTCCTGGCTGTCCGATACTCCACGTCGAAGTTCCTGGGGACATGTTCCTTCAGCTCAAAATCCGGCAGACTGTGCGACTAGAGGCATAACTCCTATTCAGTTAATCGAGTCCCAATTATGGTGGAAAGGTCCGTCTTGGTTGATCGAAGACAGCGCAATTTGGCCATCAGCTTCCAACACTATAGAAATAGCAGATGTCAACATTGAAGAGCGTAAAAATCCGGGTATTATCTGTTCAGGCTCGGATCCGTACATATATGTAGCTGTTTTGAACGTCTGGAACAAAATAAGACCACACAAAGAATCTTGTTTAAAAAATATAAAAATTATTGTACTTATCTGAACAATTGCAGCTGTCTATTTTGTTATCGCAGTAGTAGCAGGTTACATGTCGTAAATCTTAATTAACGATGTATGTATGTATGTAATATTGAATAACAATATCCGAAATGAAAATGTTGATTGTTGATTCTAAAAGATGCAATGATAGATTAGTTATTTAATGTCTAGAAAATGTAAACAAATTCCTCTTACCACAGGACAAAACAATTTAACACAAGAACTGTAGTCAACTAGCACAATAAATCACGTACAAAACATGCAAGAACACTTAAGAACGTTTCAATATTCCCGACGAGCTCTTCGGACAAAATTAAGAAAATAATAATTTGCACACTTACAAAAATCTATTTAACTTACAGCTTTCTTGTGACAGCTGACACCTCCGATCCGATCATCGAAAATATCTTCGAGAATCGAGGATGGAATGGGAAAAGGGTCAAGAGCTACCAACCTTGAAGGTTGAAAGAAACTCTTGGTAATAACCATATGAAAAAGAGAGAACATAAAAAGGGGTAAAGAAATATGATATTGCAATGCAGTTATCATGAGATAACCAATCGCATTAAAAGAAAATTAATTTACCGATAAATATGATAAAAGTTCTAGAACTTTTAAATTTCCCCTACAATACGGGAAATATGTATTAGACTGTTGAAAACAAGGAATTTTTTCAGTTTCGGAATTTGGATCGTGTCGGACGTTACAAAAGAAGAATCGAAATCTTCAAATTTATTAGAAATCGTGGTATACTTACTTGAAATCAAAATCGTTTTTTTTTTGGGCGAATAGTTTGTGGGATTGAAGGTGTTCTTAAGTGAAAGACATTCATCATTCTGTGCGTTGTGTTAAATTGATTTGAACTCTCTGATTTTATCCTATTTTGTGAAATATCAACTTTGAACTCTATAATATTTCAGAATAAAATCATTAAACTAATTTGTAAAATAGAATTTATAATAAACTTAAAAAATTCCTGAAGTGGTGGTTTTTATTCGATTATTAACCTACTCTGTAAAAGAAAGTATTTGGTGTAGTGGAAAAAACTGGAAGTTTCGATTAAGAATCCCTAGTTCGAGTCGAAGTTCGATCAAAATATTTTTTGTTGTTGTGATAACTTTTAAGACGCCAAGAATTTGAATTAGAATACAAACTAAGAGATAGCTTTCTTTCCTTATCGTGATCGAAACCATTCCCGAAATTATTCATTGGTCCTGTCGAGCCGAATAGTTTACAAAACAAAGAAAGCTGTTCTAGAACACTCGAAGTTTGTGTGAAAAGCTTTATCGTGTATTGAAAGACAATAGAGTTTCTGTGTTGTGCAAAATTTGAACCCTTTTTTAAAGACCGTAAGGTGCCGCGCGAAGAAAAATCCCAGAAGCCAAAGGTGGAAGCATCGAAGTTCTCAGCTGCATCGGTAAGTCCACTTCTTATAATATTGGTGTTTGTATCTTATATATAAGAAATTAAGAAAACGTCGAGATGAAGAATTTAGTAATCCTTCAGCTAGCCCAAAAGACTATTATGGAAAATTTTGTTACCAATTATAATAAAGACGGAGAGCCCAGAAGAACTGCGCCATATTATTTAAAGAGACTAAAGGATTTTCAAGGTCTGTGGAATGAAGCGACGGTTACTCATCGCGAAATATTAATGAAACAAATTTTGAACCCAAAAATCACTGAAGAGACAGTCATCGACTACCTCGAAAAGGATGTTTATTCAATCATGGAAACACACTTCATGGACAATTATGCTCGAATAGAAGATAGATTTCATAAGGAATATCCTGATTATAAGCCTCAAAAACCGGTTCACCATGCTGGCAACGGGAATGACTCCACATCTGTCTACATAAAAGGTGAAGACTCCATTAGACTTCCAAAAATATCTTTGGAAAGATTCTCAGGTGATTATCAAAAATGGCCAACATTCTACGACTTATTCCGTACTCTAGTACATGAGAACGAATCCTTATCAGATGTTCAAAAGCTGCAGTACTTAAAGCTACACCTGAGTGGAGAAGCTGAAAATTTGTTGAGACACTTCTCAGTCACAGGAAAAAATTATAATACGGCTTGGGATCTATTGAAAGATAGATATGATAATAAAAGAGTGCTTGTCAATGCACACCTCAAGACTCTTCTTTCACAGGCTGGATTGTCATCCGAAACAGCCAATGGAATCAAAGTCTTATTAGATACAACAACAGAATCTTTGCAAGCCTTGAACAATTTAGATATATCGACCGAAGGTTGGGACGTTTTAATAGTGTATCTCACAGTACAAAAGTTACCATCTGAGACGCACTCGCTCTGGGAACAAAGTTTAGCAAACAAAGCCAACCTACCTACATGGAAAGAATTGCAAGAATTTTTGAAAGGTAGATTCAGGACTTTAGAGGCTATCACAGTTAAGAAACATCCTGCAGTAAGCAAAGATTATCGTAATTACAGTTTTAGATCTAAAGGAACCACACAAACTTTATTAGCATCTTCGAGTTCTATGTGCTATCTCTGTGGTAACCAGCATCACATTCGACAATGCTCAAAATTTGCATCCATGAATTTTACAAAAAAATTGGAAACAGTTAAAACAAAGGGTTTGTGTATTAATTGCCTCGGCCTCGGTCACATGCTAGCTCAATGCCCTAGTAAACAGAAATGCCTACATTGTAAGCAACGCCATCACACACTATTACATCGTAATTCAAATGAACAACATCAGGCTAGTACATCGAATCGAAACCTCGTGCATGATTCAAGTTTTCAATCACATAGGAAACCTACTATGTCTCCTTCTTCCACAAATTCTAGTACAGAGCAAATACTTGGTGCGCAATCGTCATTAATAGCATCATCTCCAGAGTTCATACCACAACAAAGTGATCGCAACTCACCCCAGGTAAGCTCCTTTTTCATAAATGATTTACATGAAACCAGTGAAATCTTGAAGCAACAGCAATGGTTAAAGTCGTTGCCTCGTCGGGAAAAGAGGAAGTATTCCGGGCACTGATTGATCAAGGCTCTCAGGCATCCTTTGTTACGGAAGCGGCAATTCAGGCTTTGAATTTGCCTAAACAAGCCATTCGCGCTAATGTCTCTGGGATAGGTGAAAGCAGTGCAGGTCAAGTGAATGCTCGAGTCCATCTATTCATCAAAGCTCTCAACAGTGATGCAATCAAGTTGGAAGTGAAAGGTTTAGTATTGAAGAAGTTAACTCATCTACTGCCTCCTCGAAAACTTCGTATTCAAGATTGGGAACACATACGAGGACTCCAACTTGCTGATCCACTATTCTACAAACCTGGAAAAATAGATCTTCTCTTAGGAGCTGATATATACTCGAAAATTATAGAAAATGGTGTTATTAAAGGAAAGCCAGGATCGCCCGTAGCCCAGCAAACAATTCTTGGTTGGATTCTTACTGGAGAAATCAGCAATTATAGTTTTTCGAGTACTGTTCGCAACTTTCACATCTTAGCTGACTTGGAGAGTCAATTGAAGAGGTTTTGGGAGCTGGAAGAGGTGAGCAACGACAAAGTTTTGACTGATGAAGAAAAACGATGCGAAGATATATTTGCAGCCCAGCACAAAAGATTAGAGGACGGCAGATATGAAGTGTCTCTACCCCTTAACGACCCCGAAGGTGCCAAATCGCTCGGAGAATCTAGGTTCATAGCAGTTGCAAGCCTACATCAAATGGAGAAGCGATTCAAAACGAACCCTTTGTTGCAAGATGAATACTCAAAGTGTATTAAGGAATATGCAACCCTCGAGCATATGAAACCGATAGAGCTAAAAGAAGAAAGCATTAATGATAGCATTACAAACTCATACGTATCTTGTTACCTTCCTCACCATTCAGTGATTAAAGCAGATAGCTCAACTACGAAATTGAGAGTAGTATTCGATGCGTCCAGGAAAACATCTTCTAGAATCTCGCTGAATGATATTATGCTGAAAGGTCCAACCATTCAGGACGAATTGGCATGTTTGTTGTTACGATGGAGGAAATATCGAATTGCGTTTACGGCGGACATTGAAAAAATGTACCGCCAAATACGAATCAATCCGAAACAAGCTGATCTTCAGAGAATCGTTTGGAGAGAGTCACCCGACACTGCTATTCGGGATTATCAACTTCTGACGGTCACCTTTGGCACGAAAAGTGCACCTTATCTTGCCACTCGAGTACTTAAGCAATTAGCATTGGATGAAAAAGACAAATACCCCATCGGTTCTCAAGCAACATTATCGGAGTTTTATGTAGATGATTTACTGTCCGGCGGTGACAACTTAGCATGCGCAAGCGAGAAGCAAACACAATTAATCAACCTTTTGAAATCAGGCGGATTCCATCTACGCAAGTGGGCATCAAATAGCTCTCGTTTACTCGAAAATATACCAGAAGAACATATAGAAGTTAAAGTGGCTCTTAACGTTGACGGAGGAGAACAAGTCAAGGCACTTGGTTTGTATTGGGATCCTTCAACTGATGCTCTTTGTTATTCTATTAAATTAGATAAGATCCAAGAAGTATGTACCAAACGCACCATCTTATCAGATATAGCTAAATTATTCGACCCTTTGGGATGGGCCTCACCGAGCATCATTATCGCTAAGATATTTATCCAAAAATTGTGGTTAGCAAAATTGGATTGGGACGAAGCTGTACCTTCAAATATAGAAAACCAATGGTTAGAATTTCGAAATAACATCATTGAACTCAGAACGATCAACTAACCTCGTTGGATACAATATTTGGAAACGAATCATGGCATCGAAATCCACGGCTTTTGCGATGCGTCTCTGGTGGCATTCGCAGCTGTCATCTACATTAGTGTTATCGATTTAGAAGGCAACAGAAAAGTTTCCATTTTGTCTGCAAAGTCGAAAGTTGCTCCAATTAGAACAGTATCTTTGCCCAGACTTGAACTATGCGGTGCTGTACTTTTAGCAAAACTCCTGCGGTATGTGTTGAAATCCTTGGCAATTGCTGACGTATCCTTGTATGCATGGACTGATTCTGAAATTGTGTTAGCTTGGTTGAGAGGGCATCCTTCTAAGTGGAAGACATTCATAGCGAACAGAGTTTCACACATACATGAGTTAATAGGAGAAGCTGTGTGGCATCACGTTCCTACAAAAGAAAACCCAGCAGACTATGCTACGAGGGGCATCATGCCGACTGAATTGAAGTCATGTTCTCTATGGTGGAATGGCCCAATCTGGTTGGGGAAACACAAAAACTGCTGGCCTAAGAAGAACGATATACCTGAAACAAACATGGAAATCCGAAAATTATCAGTCAACTGCATGCAGACTACAATCGACAGAATGGAAGATCGATACTCATCACTTAACAAACTTCTGAACATAACGGCGTACTGTCATAGATTCAAGTCGAAGCAGAAAGGACATCTCAAGGCTAATGAAATAAGAGCAGCGCTGTCCATATGGTTGAAGAATGTCCAGTTTGAACACTTTTCCGAAGAAATCCAACAATTAAGAAACGGGAAACCATTGGAATCAAGCAATCGATCGCTAAAATTAAGCCCATATCTTCATTCAGATGGACTGTTACGAGTTGGCGGAAGATTGCAGTATGCGGACTTGTCATATAATGAAAAACACCCGATAATCTTACCCGACAAAGGCCATCTAACGCATCTCATTATAGATAAAGTCCACAAAGATACGCTGCACGGTGGTCCACAACTTATGATGAGAGTGATTGCACAAAAATATTGGCTGTTGAATGCGAGAAATGCAATAAGACAACATATACATAAATGTGTTCAATGCACGAAACAGCGCGCGGAAATCCAGACTCAATTAATGGGAAACCTTCCCAGACCTAGAGTAACCAAATCTAGACCTTTCAGTCACGTAGGCGTTGATTATTGCGGACCATTCAACATTCGAAGGCATAGAGGTAGAGGATCGAATACCTATAAGGGATACGTGTCTATTTTTGTATGCATGGCTGTGAAGGCAATTCATATTGAAGTCGTAACAGATCTCAGTGCAGAAGGATTCATTGCCGCTTTTCGACGATTTGCATCACGAAGAGGTTTACCAAGCGACGTTTATTGCGATTGTGGATCCAATTTTGGAGGCGGATATACCATCCTAACAAGGCAAAATAAACAAATGGTCGATCAGCTCAATGAAGAAATAGCAAGTCTCATTGAAACTCAGGGCGTACGATTTCATTTCATTCCTCCAGCATCACCACACTTCGGGGGTCTATGGGAATCCGGCGTACGATCAACCAAATATCACATGAAGAGGATCCTCGGAAATAGTATCCTCACTTATGAGGAATTAGCGACAGTGCTTACACAAATTGAGGCATGTCTGAATTCACGACCACTGTGTCCATCCAGCAATGACCCGGATGATCTCAATTCACTAACGCCTGCACATTTTTTGATTGGAGACATTTTGTTAACACCACCAGAACCATCTGTACTTGACATAAATGTGCATAGGCTAGACCGATGGCAGCATATACAACGACTTCATCAACATTTTTGGAAAAGATGGCACACGGAATATTTATGTCTCCTACAACAACGACCCAAGTGGAAACGAAATAAAAAAAATTTGAAAAACGGGGATCTAGTCATCATAAAAGAAGAAAATCTTCCACCGTCAAGGTGGCTTCTGGGTAGAATTATCGATACCCATCCGGGATCAGACGGTTTAGTGCGCGTCGCGACAATTAAAACAAAAGATTCGATTCTAAAACGCCCTGCCGCGAAACTTTGTTTACTGCCGATAGAAAATAGCGAAATTTAAATCAAAAACATTATAACCTCAAACCAACACATTAACCGCACAAAACAACAACAGCACTAATAATCACAAAACTTGCCTTCACAATTTGATGTCCAAACCTATTTTATCCATCTTCAATGAGAATCCCAAAATACCAAAACTCCCTTCCTTGACATCCTGATAGCGAGTCGGGGCGCTATAACCCCATCTTCTCCCTCTTCTTCTCTTGCAGGTGTTAGAGCGAAAAGGGAACAATTCTTTACAACTAAGCTATCCATACTAGAAAACACAATCTCAGAAGATGTTGGAACACAAGGGTTCCAACCCGGGGAGTATGTTCAGGCTCGGATCCGTACATATGTGTAGCTGTTTTGAACGTCTGGAACAAAATAAGACCACACAAAGAATCTTGTTTAAAAAATATAAAAATTATTGTACTTATCTGAACAATTGCAGCTGTCTATTTTGTTATCGCAGTAGTAGCAGGTTACATGTCGTAAATCTTAATTAACGATGTATGTATGTATGTAATATTGAATAACAATATCCGAAATGAAAATGTTGATTGTTGATTCTAAAAGATGCAATGATAGATTAGTTATTTAATGTCTAGAAAATGTAAACAAATTCCTCTTACCACAGGACAAAACAATTTAACACAAGAACTGTAGTCAACTAGCACAATAAATCACGTACAAAACATGCAAGAACACTTAAGAACGTTTCAATATTCCCGACGAGCTCTTCGGACAAAATTAAGAAAATAATAATTTGCACACTTACAAAAATCTATTTAACTTACAGCTTTCTTGTGACAGCTGACACCTCCGATCCGATCATCGAAAATATCTTCGAGAATCGAGGATGGAATGGGAAAAGGGTCAAGAGCTACCAACCTTGAAGGTTGAAAGAAACTCTTGGTAATAACCATATGAAAAAGAGAGAACATAAAAAGGGGTAAAGAAATATGATATTGCAATGCAGTTATCATGAGATAACCAATCGCATTAAAAGAAAATTAATTTACCGATAAATATGATAAAAGTTCTAGAACTTTTAAATTTCCCCTACAATACGGGAAATATGTATTAGACTGTTGAAAACAAGGAATTTTTTCAGTTTCGGAATTTGGATCGTGTCGGACGTTACAAAAGAAGAATCGAAATCTTCAAATTTATTAGAAATCGTGGTATACTTACTTGAAATCAAAATCGTTTTTTTTTTGGGCGAATAGTTTGTGGGATTGAAGGTGTTCTTAAGTGAAAGACATTCATCATTCTGTGCGTTGTGTTAAATTGATTTGAACTCTCTGATTTTATCCTATTTTGTGAAATATCAACTTTGAACTCTATAATATTTCAGAATAAAATCATTAAACTAATTTGTAAAATAGAATTTATAATAAACTTAAAAAATTCCTGAAGTGGTGGTTTTTATTCGATTATTAACCTACTCTGTAAAAGAAAGTATTTGGTGTAGTGGAAAAAACTGGAAGTTTCGATTAAGAATCCCGAGTTCGAGTCGAAGTTCGATCAAAATATTTTTTGTTGTTGTGATAACTTTTAAGACGCCAAGAATTTGAATTAGAATACAAACTAAGAGATAGCTTTCTTTCCTTATCGTGATCGAAACCATTCCCGAAATTATTCACCACCACGAAATTATAAATGATGCGCTTTCTGACCTATCGATGCGATGCTCCACATTCTTCAAACTAGCAAGGACAGTAAGCTACTGTTTGCGATTTGCCTTTAATGGTCTTGCGCGAAGGAATAAGGTTCCTCGGGAAATAGGTTTCATTAAAGCACTAGAGCTGAAGAAAGCTACAAATGTTATCATTAGATGGACTCAACATCAGGCGTCCGCAACAGAAATCGCAACACTATTAACGGGGAAACAACTGTCATCTAAGACCTCATTACTTAGCTTACATCCGTTCCTTGATGATGATCACATTCTTAGAATAGGGGGTAGACTACAAAACTCTAACATCAGCTTCAACGCAAAGCATCCCCGGATTCTTCCAAGGAACCATACTCTCACCAAACTTATTGTAAGAGACATGCATCTAAAATACCTTCATCCTGGACCCTCATTGCTGATTAATATTTTGAGACAAGAATATTGGATAATTGGAGTACGATACGTAGTTAAGGAAATTACACACAAGCGCTTGTCTTGTTTTAGGCAGAAGACTGAAGCAACACGGCAGCTTATGGGAAGCTTGCCAACACATCGAGTAACAATTGGGCGTCCATTTCTTCGCTCTGGTGTGGACTTTGGTGGTCCAGTCAATGTCTGTATAAAGTCGGGCAGAGGCATCAAACTGTTTAAGGCATACATTTGTCTTTTTGTTTGCTTCTCCACTAAAGCCCTCCATCTCGAACTTGTGAGCAATCTATCGGCAGATGCATTTATTTCAACATTGCGCCGCTTTGTAGCGAGAAGAGGCATGCCAACTGACATGTACTCTGACAACGGAACTAATTTTGTTGGCGCAAATCGTCAACTCCTAGCATTACATAAAGAAGCACTGACACTTTTGTGTAATAATTCACTAATAACGAACTTTCTCTCCCAAAATTGCATTAGGTGGCACTTTATTCCGCCCGCATCTCCACATTTTGGAGGCCTCTGGGAGGCCGGCATCAAATCCGTCAAGTCACACTTAAGGCGAGTAATCGGAGACACCATACTTTCGTTCGAGGAGATGGTCACGCTGCTCACACAAGTTGAAGCTATACTAAATTCAAGGCCCTTGTGTCCACTATCAGATGACATCGATTCGCTCAACGTGCTGACGCCTTCGCACTTTTTAATTGGAGATCTACTAACGACGATTCCTGAACCTGATTTATCAGAAGCAAAGATGTCCAGGCTAGGGCGGTGGCAGCAAGTCCAAGCAATGTTTCAAGGGTTTTGGAAACGTTGGAGTCGTGACTACCTCACATCGCTTCAACAACGGCCTAAGTGGAAGAAAGTACTACCCTCTCTCAAGAAGGATGACCTGGTGCTTATCCGAGAAGACAACACCCCTCCCACCAAATGGAATATTGGTCGCATAACAGAGACTCATCCTGGTGCAGATGAGTTAGTTCGAGTTGTCACCGTGAAGACTGCAAAGGGTTTCTTTAAAAGAGCAATATCTAAGGTTTATCGCTTACCTCTTGAATAAATACTAGTAATTTTCTTTTTTTTAAGAAATACATTTCTCAACAGGCGGGAGAATGTTTAGACGACTTTGAATTCTTTACACGATTGTAACATTTGTATAGTTTAAACTTGTAAATTAAATCTAGCAGAATTATTTATGTTAGTTTTGTATGACGCTATCAAAATACTTTTCTCTTGCATTACTTGTCTGTCATAGTAGTTGTAATAGCATATAGCTTATTTAATATTGTATAACAATAGAATCCGTTAAGCCCCGGCAACAGGCCTCTTGAATTATCAGCAGATTAGAATTTGTTCACCCTTTTTTTTGTCTTCTTGTACAAGTGCTCAACCAGATCAGTTGTGTCGGAAATATATTTTATATGAGTGAATAAAAAGTTTTCTTATAATTTGAATACCTAAGTGCTGGCCATATTCAATCATAGTCAATCAATCCCTAAGTGCTGGGATCATTCCTACAGATTAAGAAACTTGATTCGCTACAAAATTCAAGCACAGCCTATTGAACACAGGATATCCATCAAGAATAATTTCTAGGAGCTGAAATTAGTCAGGATTATCAATTCACCTGGTCTAATGAAGGATGAGCTCAATGGGAAAATCATGAGCGAATTTGCAGGCTTGCGCTCGAAAATGTACAGTCTACGTATAAACGATGGTAAAACTGTAAAGAAAGCAAAAGGAGTAAAGACTAATGTAGTCCAGAGGCATATCAATTTCGAAGACTACGTCGAATGTTTGAATAACAAGCGAGTATTAACTGCTAATCAGAGCTCCATACGATCGCATAACCATAATGTCTACACGATCAGCCAAAAGAAGATTGCATTGAATCCATATGATAACAAGCGGTATATTATGAGTGGGACAATGGATACTCTACCATGGGGACATTACTCTATTCAATCACAGAACAGCAAGGAGCAGACGCAGAAAACATTTAATTTAAGGCTAGTCTAAGATATTGTTACAAATTTTCTCCTCGGGTCGTGAATGCGGCGACTTTTCTCATTGCGAAATAAGTGACTGGACAATAGAGGTATCTTTCCACTTGGCCGAGCGTTACCAGCGGAATGAGACTTTGTGGGGCGTTCTTGGGGAACGCACGTGCGGTCACTCTCAATATATGTGAATAGATTACCTGGGGCCCGGCAATGGGGCTCGGGCTTACTTGGACGCTAAGATTTCACAATCGTCCCTGCGGGTAGCGGCTTCCTTCACGTGCTGGTTTACCTGGTGCTGAGTTTGCAGTTAGTCTTCTGCTTATTTTGTGAGCTGGGGCCGAAATTAAAACACGGCCGGTCGACTGAATTCACTTTTATTTTTGACTTCTTTAATTTGATGCAGCCAATAACAATATTTTACAAAAAAAAAAAAAACAAATTTACTTTTTACTTTTCTTCGCTTGGCGCCTCTCAGAAATAGACTTTACTTTAACTATCTTCCAGAACTCTCTAATCTGATCACAATTTTTTCGCGCGTCTACGTGACCTATTCTACTACTACTTCTTTCACAGCTCCTGTCCTAACAATTCGACTGACTGTACTCAGTGACCTCTATCCGTCATTCTAGCTTGTGGTGGGGCCACATTTACTTACTTCTTCAAACTTAATTCTCTCTTATAGATTAGATCATTACTTATTTAATTATTACATTGGAATTTTTCTTTTTGTTTTCTTACAGGTTACGATTTTATTGATTTAATTGTTACATTTTAATTACTTTGTTTTTACAGGTCTAAATATTTCTTCGATTCTTATCTCATAAACGTCAAAATGTTTGTACTATTTCCATTTAACAATTGCTAGTTCGAATGTCACAATGTTTCCGTTAATTACATTTTGAATTCTTGTTTTAATAAATGCCGGAAAGTTTCTATTCTTTTCTTTTTTCTGAATGTCAAAAGTTTATTTTATAATTTTCTTTTTACTAATTTTCTGTTCTAATAAAGTTCAAGCTAATAGTCTCGTTTATAAAATGGTTTTCCGTTTTAATAAATGTCGGAAAGTTTCTATTATCTCCATTTCAATGATTTCTGGTTTTAATAAATGTCAAAACGATCTATTCTTTTCTTTTTTATGAATGTCAAAAGTTCATTTTATAATTTTCTTCTGACTAATTTTCTGTTCCAATAAAGTTCAAGTTGCTTCTACTAGTCTCGTTTATAAAATGGTTTTCTGTTTTAATAAATGTCGGAAAGTTTCTATTATCTCCATTTCAATGATTTCTGGTTTTAATAAATGTCAAAACGATCTATTCTTTTCTTTTTTATGAATGTCAAAAGTTCATTTTATAATTTTCTTCTGACTAATTTTCTGTTCCAATAAAGTTCAAGTTGCTTCTACTAGTCTCGTTTATAAAATGGTTTTCTGTTTTAATTAATGTCGGAAAGTTTCTATTATCTCCATTTCAATGATTTCTGGTTTTAATAAATGTCAAAACGATCTATTCTTTTCTTTTTTATGAATGTCAAAAGTTCATTTTATAATTTTCTTCTGACTAATTTTCTGTTCCAATAAAGTTCAAGTTGCTTCTACTAGTCTCATTTATAGAATGCAGAAAGTTTTCATTCATTTTTAATTCAATTTCAATTCAATTTCCAAGATTTCCCATTCCGATAACTGTCAAGCCTTCCACTATTTCTATTCTAATAGGGGCCGAAATGCTTCTTTCCCTTTCATTTTAGTAAGTGTCGAATGATTTACATTATTCTCGACAATTTTCAAGGAGAATCTCATTCATTATTACTTTCAGGTCGGCGATATTAATTCTCTAGTGGAGAGATGACAGAGTATTTTCTTGCAACTTTCGGCGATTCGATGTCTAAGCACGAATCCGGCAAAATACTTCTGCTCCGTGCGGCCACGTCTGGTCTCGCCCTCTATACATCAGTTGGGGTGGTTCGTTTGAATTGGAGCAGATTTGAAAAAGAATTGTAGTGACATCTGGGAGTGGGATGGAAACGAGTCTCTGCCTTAGGTTTAGGGTTCTGCTATGGTTCGAAGTTTATATTCTGACAGAGAAGCTGTCAGATTGTATGTCGTTTTCCTTGTCTCGTTTGTTTTATTTTCTCGACAAGATAAAAAACTCACATTTAGTGAAAAAAAAAGTGACTAATCTCAGTTTTTAGGAAATACTTCCTGCATAATTTAAATGTCCACATTTTTTTTAAGTTTTCCACTTATTCCACTTATTCACTTCATCCCGACATGGACGAATACCTTGACAGAATAATTTTAGAAGGTGAAAGCGATGACTACCAAGAACATCTTGTGGATGAACTGCAGGGAATGGTCAGGAAGTACTGCATTGGAAGGGCTCCCATCATAATGAGGCGACCCGACTCAACCCTTTTTAGGGATACTGCCCTATCTCGAGAGATTAGATTTCTCTCTGGATTAACTCCTGACAATAAGCCTCCAATGCTAGTTGGCCACAATTTACGGGGGCTGACTGCTAGTGCCTAGCAGAGCGGGGTAAGTCATCTTGTTACAATATGTATTGTAAATAAAAATTGTATTATAGCTAAAATTCCATTTAATGAAATAGTCTAAGATGATATACATTATTGTAAAATAAAGGAAAATATTATAATTATAGGGTAACCGATTTAAGGCAGCCTAATATAGAATGATACATTAAGAATTAAATGTTAATCTAGAATGATACCTTAAGAATTAAATGTTAATATTTTTCAATTTATAATAAATCAATAACAATATTTTATATATGGTATTCTTTTTTATTCAACTTCCCTACTAAGTCCAGAGCTCCTGAAGGTATTCTTTATAAATATTTGCCCACTACAGCAAGCTACTAAAACTTGTATTACAGCTAAAGTACCATTTTAATGAAATAGTTTGTTTTAATTGTATTATAGTCTAAGCTATACATTATTGTAAAATAAAACTGTTAGAGGGAAACCGATTAAAGGAAGCCCAACAATTGAATGATACACTAATAATTAAATGTTAATATTTTTAAGTTTATAATAAATTATATTTTATATATGGTATTCCTTTCATTCAATTTCCCTACTAAGTCCAGAACTCCCGAATAATATTTGCCCACTACAGCGGGGTCTTAATCGGGCGGTTGAGCGTTTTACCCAGAATGCTAGGATGGCTTGAGAAAAAACATTTACACGTGGGCTCGAGCTTGACCCCTGACATCACCTTTGAAACCGGAAGGGCATCAGGTCCTTGACCTTCATCCAAAAGTGTGTATTGGAGGCCACAACCTTGATTCCTTATAGAAAAGCTGTTAAGCTGTTATCAAACCTGTCTAAAAAGCTGTTAAGCTGTTATCAGACCTGTTTAAAAAGCTGTTAAGCTGTTATCAGACCTGTTTAAAAGCTGTTAAGCTGTTATCTGTCCTGTTTAAAAAGCTGTTAAGCTGTTATCAGACCTGTTTAAAAAGCTCTTAAGCTGTTATCAGACCTGTTTGAAAAGCTGTTAAGCTGTTATCAGACCTGTTTAAAAAGCTGTTAAGCTGTTATCTGTCCTGTTTAAAAAGCTGTTAAGCTGTTATCAGACCTGTTTAAAAAGCTGTTAAGCTGTTATCAGACGTATTTAAAAAGCTGTTAAGCTGTTATCAGACCTGTTTAAAAACCAGTTAAGCTGTTATCAGAGCTGTTTGAATAGCTGTTAAGCTGTTATCAGACCTGTTTAAAAGCTATTAAGCTGTTATCAGACCTGTTTAAAAGCTGTTAAGCTGTTATCAGACCTGTTTAAAAGCTGTTAAGCTGTTATCTGACCTGTCTGAAAAGCTGTTAAGCTGTTTTAAAAGCTGTTAAGCTGTTTTAAAAGCTGTTAAGCTGTTATCAGACCTGTTTAGAAAGCTGTTAAGCTGTTATCAGAGCTGTTTGGAAAGCTGTTAACCTGTTATTAGAGCTGTTTGGAAAGCTGTTAAGCTGTTATCTGACCTGTTTGAAAAGCTGTTAAGCTGTTATCAGAACTGTTTGAAAAGCTGTTATGCTGGTTTGAAAAGCTGTTAAGCTGTTACAAGAGCTATTCGAAAAGCTGTTAAGCTGTTATCTGACCTGTTCGAAAAACTGTTAAGCTGCTATCTGACCTGTTCGAATAGCTGTTAAACAGTTATCAGAACTATTTTGAAAAGCAATATCGAATCCCCTGTGGAATGCTTGATTATAGGGAATCAAGGTTGTAGCCTCCAAGACACACTTTCGGATGAAGGTCAAGGACCTGATGCCCTTCCGGTTTCAAAAGTGCTGTCAGGGGTCAAGCTCGAGCCCACATGTAAATGTTTTTTCTCAAGCCATCCTAGCATTCTGGGTAAAACACTCAACCGCCCGATTAAGAGCCCGCTGTAGTGGGCAAATATTATTCGGGAGTTCTGGACTTAGTATTGAAATTGAATGAAAGGAATATCATATATAAAATATAATTTATTATAAACTTAAAAATATTAACATTTAATTATTAGGGTATCATTCAATGGTTGAGCTTCCCTTAATTGGTTTCCTTCTAACATTTTTATTTTACAATAATGTATAGCTTAGACTATAATACAATTAAAACAAACTATTTCATTAAAATGGTACTTTAGCTGTAATACAAGTTTTAGTAGCTTGCTGTAGTGGGCAAATATTGATAAAGAATACCTTCAGGAGCTCTGGACTTAGTAGGGAAGTTGAATAAAAAAGAATACCATGTATAAAATATTATTATTGATTTATTATAAATTGGAAAATATTAACATTTAATTCTTAAGGTATCATTCTAGATTAACATTTAATTCTTAATGTATCATTCTATATTAGGCTGCCTTAAATCGGTTACCCTATAATTATAATATTTTCCTTTATTTTACAATAATGTATATCATCTTAGACTATTTCATTAAATGGTATTTTAGCTATAATACAATTTTTATTTACAATGTAATATATATATATAATATAATAATAATAATTATAATATTTTCCTTTATTTTACAGTAATGTATATCATCTTAGACTATTTCATTAAATGGTATTTTAGCTATAATACAATTTTTATTTACAATACATATCTTAGACTAGCCTTAGATTAAATGTTTTCTGCGTCTGCTCCTTGCTGTTCTGATTGAATAGAGTAATGTCCCCATGGTAGAGTATGCATTGTCCCACTCATAATATACCGCTTGTTATCATATGGATTCAATGCAATCTTCTTTTGGCTGATCGTGTAGACATTATGGTTATGCGATCGTATGGAGCTCTGATTAGCAGTTAATACTCGCTTGTTATTCAAACATTCGACGTAGTCTTCGAAATTGATATGCCTCTGGACTACATTAGTCTTTAATCCTTTTGCTTTCTTTACAGTTTTACCATCGTTTATACGTAGACTGTACATTTTCGAGCGCAAGCCTGCAAATTCGCTCATGATTTTCCCATTGAGCTCATCCTTCATTAGACCAGGAATCTTTTTATTCATGAGAGGTAAATTGAATTGATTATCTTCTGAGTAATCACTTATATCAAATTTGTTTATATTTTCGGCCATAAACTCATATGCATTTTTCTCTTCACGTTCATATATTCGAGAATCTGTATCTGTATACATGACTTTACATGTATCTCCAAATTCACGCTGCATAAAACTGTAGTGGAAATCATAGAGGCATATCTTTGAAATTTCCAAAACTGCCATTCCAATATAGAGAGGCTTATTGAATAAGATTTTGAGTCGCCTTAATTCCACAGCAACTAAATTCTCATCAAATATCGTTGCACTGTCAAATTTGGGTGCCGCAATCCGAGCTTTGGCACCATAGCGACCTTCCCACTTTACGCAAAGCTTTATATCGCTATACTTGCGCACATTTTCCATGGTCTTACCAAAAGCTGCATTATTCATCTTCTTATAGCTGTCCTTCTCATGATCGCTGGTAGCCTGCTTCCGTTTGGTGGTATTTAAGTCAATATATGGTTTAGGCCAAGCTGATTGATTGAATTGAAGAATGTGGTGCACTTTTTTCAGGATGAGACCATGTGATAAGCTTTGCTTCAAATTTCGGTAGTGTATAACATATTTAGTTTTAGGATGTAATGTTGTCAAAAGCTTTTCTAATTTTGCTCCAGGTGGTGCTGCATGCTCAGAGCAAAACGGTAAATCCTTATGTGTATCATGTAGATGTTGAGGATAGTCCAAGTCGACTTCGAATATGTATCCAATTGGTGAATCATCAGGAATCTCGAAAACGTTGATATTGGGAGCATCAACTCATTTGAATCCTCCGGTTGGTAAATGCTGTGACATGGCCCATCCATAAAGGTTATTTACATCATAATACATCAGGTATTTCTCTTTCTCCTCAGGCTTAAAATCATCCATATATTTATTATTTGCTTGGCTATATCTGTTCGAGCATTGACTTATACCACCTCGAATACCACTCTCTATGAGTAGCAGTATATCTACGTCGGTTATCAGCTCTAGTTTCACTTTGGTGTATTTTAGCATAGCATTCCATGTTAGACCTGGCATGGTGTAATAATGTGCTGGATCCAAATTGTACGTCTTCATACATACTTCTCGAAAGTTCTCGAAGACAGCAGCCAATAGGAGGACATCAGTTTTCAGGTATAGATCGGAATATTCGCCAAGTGTCTGTATTTCAAATGTCTGCCAGACCTTTTCAGCATGATTGTAGTCCTCAGCGGATATATCACTGACAGTCATTTTATTATAGAATTGCTCTTGCGCCGGTAAGTGCTGGAAATCCAATTGTGTCCAATCCTCAACGAAGTCGTATGGGAAGACTCCTTTGCGTGTAAGTAGTTCAAAGTCATCATCATTCAATTCCTGCCATACAGCTCTCGTAATATTTAATTTATCCATTGGTAGCAATGATGATAGCTTATCTAAGGATTCTGCCATAAAACGGAAGGAATCGATGAATCTGAATTTGATATGATTTCCTTCAACGTGCTTGGTGAACGAAATGTATCTTTCTTTATTTATTGGTAGGAGATCCACTTTCCCTGGAATAGATGTAGCTGTATCCTTAATAATGAAGTGAGCATCATATCCAGATAAGTTGTGAAAAATGAATGGAACTATGGAGCAATCTTGGTACATCAGATTGCATGTATTGTGCGCTGGCCCTCGGTATTTTCCTGTTAAAAGAATTTATGAAAAAATGAATTGAATTATGATTCTCAGTATTTACCTGTTAAGTGGCAATGGTCTCGGACTCATTCCTCATCAGCTGCAAACGTTTTTTCACATATATGGCAGCAAGTATTTTCCATATATGAACGCCGTTCCTCTTTAGTCAGGGGTTGCATTGGTCTGATGTTCAGCTTTTCCTGTACAGCTATGGATGCAATTTTTCGCAATTCTAATGCAAACCATTGTTGGCAATTCTTTCCTCGATATGCTCTGTAATATGATAGCTTAGCATCATGTTTGCAGTGGAAATAAAATCCTATGCTGTGAACTTCATGTTCCTGGATTCGCTGTGTATTTTGTTCGTTTCCCTGAATCGGCTTCAATATTGATTCAAGATCTGCATACACACAAAACGGGACTGGATTCTTATGGTTATAATTCTTATATTCCAACCATTTCTTTTCCTCTGAGGGAAACATAATCCTACAATCGTTTTGTTTCTCACATTCAGGAGTGTGTGATGCTAATTTTTCTGCAGAGTAAAAGTAGAACAAACATCTGTCACAAATATACTTTCTGCATTTATGTTTCGAAGTTTGCCTCAATACAAGCCGCGAAAAATCTTTAATCCAGCAGAAATGATATCTGCCATCATCATCATCGTCCATATGATCATCAGCCTGGTCATAGTCATCTTGTAGCATTAAGAGATTTACATGTCGCTCCATCCTATGTTTCGTAAGTCTAACTGGAACTGTGGTGAAGAAACGCTCTTTCTCTAGGATGAACACGTTTATTGATAAATCGTTCTGGCCTTCAAATTGCGTAATTTGCTTAAATGTCATGGGAAATGTTATCCCAGTTAAATTAAGCACAGTAGAATAATGTGGATATGATGAGATCCTATCGGAATGAATATTTGCAGGATATAGCGCTGATGTTACGGCCCATGCGAAGCATGCTTCATCATTATTTTTCAAATTAATGCAAGCTTTCTTTGATGCAATCTCCTTCGGTAGAGGTATATACGAAGATCCTCGAAGCTGTTCAAACTTGTTGATGTGTACTGCTAGATGTATTATAGAGTGCAGTGCCCAGCCACTGTCTTTTTCCTGGAATTCTTACAGCTGAGTGTGTATTGGATCCAAAATGTTTGATTTAAACCACTCCTCTAAGTTATCATCTGTACTAATTGGAGCAGTTCTCGCTTGGAAGTATTTAATGTCTTTTATAATTTCATTGTCACCAGTTTCTTTAACAAATTCACCGCAAAACGTTGTAGAAACTTTAATATTAAAATAATGTTTTAAGGTATTTTTAACACGACGCGTAAATAATTTGGTGGCGTCTTGCATAAATAGCTTCGGATCGATATGTTTTAAATTTGCAATAACACCTTGTCGAATTCTGTCTGCGAACGCTGTCTTTATTTCCTCCCACTTTACAAAATCACTTCTTCTTACGCGAGTAATTCCTCCACCTCGACGGGGAGTTCTCAATAGTGCTCTCAATGCTTTAATTTGCTCGAGACAGCTCTCGAAATGTCGTTTCCTAGAACTCTTATTGCACTTCCAAAATGCAACTTGAAATTTATGCATGTTTCTATTACACTTTTGAGCAATATAGTCTTTATTCATTGAATTTTTTAAACACTCCATCACATCTTTTCGCAAATTTTCAATTTTTGAAAAACTTTTATTTACTAACACTGACGACATTTTTAATTTTTTTATATTTTAAACTAACACTGAGACTTACTGAAACTGAATGATGACTCCTAGCGGTTTGCTTGCGCTTTTATAGGAACACCTCGCTGTTTACTTTATACGAATTTGTTTACAGGAATTGAAGTGGTATCAAATTACGTGTGGATGGCTCATTCGAATAAATTTGTTTACACAGGTGTGCATAACTTATTCAGCGAATTTGTTTACAGTGGTGATATCAAATTGCATGAGGATGACTCATTCGATTGAATTTGTTTACACAGGTGTGCAAGACTCATTCAGCGAATTTGTTTACAGGAAGTGAAGTGATATCAAATTACGTGAGGATGGCTCATTCGATTAAATTCGTTTACACAGGTGTGCATGACTCATTCAGCTCAAATGCGAATTTGTAAACAGGACCCCACTTCAAATTACATGAGGATGACTTTATTCAGCTGCGCGGATTGGTTACAACAGGATTTAACTTGTTTTGGAAGATTGCCTATAAATTAAGGAGCTGAATCAGATTCACTATTAGCTTCATTCCGGAGTTCAAACAAATAGGAAGCAAGGAGAAAATAATAATAATGCCAAACGCAATGGATGAACTAAAGAAGTTGGAGCAGTACCAACCATCCCTGAAGACCTGTCAAATGGAGTTGGATAAAGAGTACAAGATTTGTGGAGCGAGAAGGTGTACAACTATATTTGGAGCTCGTGTGGTTCTGGATGTGGAAAATTATCAACTATTTCTTCCTTCACGATACAACACAATTTCGGACGATACTTTGAGTAAAATAAATACCCAGGGAGATTTCTCGGTGATTAACAGAGGACCAGTCGAGTGATCATATAAAATTGAATTTATTCAGAATGATATTAATCTGTATCCAATTATTTATTATAACCGTTGAATAATAAAAAGGGAATAATGTGAAAATAGTTTTTTAATTAGTCGTGATAGTGAAGATCAAGTTTAGTACTGCTGCCCCACAAGTTTATATTATTGATTATGAACCCAGAAAAGGACCATGGGAGACATATGCTCTGGATCGCTTTCGCTTCCAAGATAGGATTAATAGAACTTCAGATATATTGTTGCCAATTTTGGATATGAAGCACAGACAAAAAGTTTATAATTTAAGATTTAATGATGAGAATAAATGTTAATAAAAAACAATTTTTCATAAAACTTATGAGTTTCAATACACACTCCTAGATACAAAAAACTATTGTTTACTTTACTTGGCGGTATCAAATTACCAGCCACCTGGCCGCCGAGGCTTTAATTTCCACTACTTCTTACAAGCAGCCGTGATTTATTTTTAGATATCATGATCACTCTTGGCTTTTAATCCGCAGTTTTTTTTTTTTCAGCAATAGAAATTTTCAATACTCATCTAAGACAACATATCAGTTGTTGTTTTTTTTTCAGCTATTGAGAATCTTTCATAAATTTGTTTACTTTACTCGGCTCTGTAAGAATTTTGTTTACATTATTCGACTGCGATTTTGTTTACATTATTCGGCTGTATGAATTGTTTATGCAATGAATCAAATTAGGAGCATTACACCCGAAGATCAAAAATTAGGCCATTTCTTATCTAAGCCAACATATCTACCTACGTTAGTTGTTGTTGTTGATAATTTAATAACATGGTACTGAATATAGCCTGGTAGAAAACATTTTGGTATGACATAGTGTGTGTATGTGTGTGTGTGTGTGTGTGTGTAAATATCACCCAATTTGTTTACTTTACTCGGCTGCGATTTTGTTTACATTATTCAGAATTTGATTTTCGGTCATATCCAAGTCCACATACCTGTCTACATTGGTTGTTGTTGTTGGCATAAGTATCCTCCTAAAAGAAAACTTCAAGCTGATCTCAAATTTTCAGTACAAAAGCGACCTCAGCCCCCTCCCTTCTCCTCCCCCTTCCCCAGAACCATGGTCCAGAGCCATCAAAATAGTTGGAATCTACCTTGCACTTTTTGTATGGAAACAGTGGTCCAGAATACCCATAGTGTAACTACTCGAATGGTGATTTTGCTGCGGCTCGCCGCCTTTTTATAGCCGCCGTGAACAGCTATGTATGTCCCAGATTCATAATATGTTGCCCTGGCAACGCTTGGTTCGATGGTCCAAATTTGATTGTGGCGACACCAGCTGTTTGACGTAATGTTATTAGATGACGTTAAAAAAATGTAAATACGCTGGAGGTGTATGATTAGGTGAGTTTGTAGTTAATTACATATATTTTAATTAAAATATTAATACTTTTTGATTATTTATAGATAGAATGAACTCTGGGATAACTTGTAGGAGCGATTCGAGGTGGTGAAGCTTATTGTTCAGATAAGTATATTGAGTTCATTTGCTATAAGTATGATTCTTTGTGGGGTTTTGTTTTGTACTTTTTAGGAAATATATCTCATCGAGGGATATCATTTGATGGCGGAATTTCGACGAGGGATTTATAAATATGGATGTGGACTGAACAAAATTCACAAATAAACCAATTATAGGCAAAATAAATAAATATAAATTTGAAAATACGTTTTCCAGGATATTCAAAAATAAAGGACCCAACCCTTATTACTGAAAAAATTATTAGGTGCTCTTTTTATACCTTAGATGAAATCTATAGGGTATACTAAGTTTGTCATTCCGTTTGTAACACCACGAAATAATGATGGTAAAGCAAAATGAATTGGACATCCAGGCCTAATATTAAAAGTTATTTTGATTTTTGCATGTCCGTCCGTCTGCGCACGATAACTCGAGAACGCGTATACCTAGAGAGCTGAAATTTTGTACACGAACTTTAAAACAAAAAAAAAGTAAAATTAAGTTCGAAAATGAGACAAATCGGGCAACTCCTGCGTCGGGTTGCCATACAAAACTTTCGTTTTCCTCTGTATATTTGAACACTGCCTGGGAACGCATCGATATAGATAGCTGAAATTTGGTACATGGTGTTTTCATTCTACTAGCAAATAAAATTTCAAAAATGGACTATATCGGGCAACTCCTTCTCGGTGTTGCCATATAAAAATTTAGGTTTTTTACGTATGCTGTGAAAATGATCAGTCCAAGATATTTTTATTGTACTAAAAATTTCGTCAGAATACGAAATCCTATAAAATTGGTTGTAATCGTTTTTTCTGTCCGACAAACCGTTCTAGAAATATTTGCGAAAAACCACTTCAAAAATCAAACTTGCACAGAAGGGTGACAATACGAAATTTCATACGAGCATTCATCTAGGGCAGGGGTCGGCAACCTGCGGCTCAGTAGAATCATACTTGTGGCTCTTGAGTATTTTAATAGTTAATATTTAAAAATGAACTGTAATATTGCAATTGCCAAAAAAATATAATAATGCTGCTCACACACAGCAAAATGCGCGGCAGATCGCATACAGTTGAGCTAGCCTTATTCTCCACACTCAAAACCAAAGTGAATAGAAACAGAAACGCTACCAGGACACTGGAAGCACATTCGTGAGCTTTGAAAAGCAGCGCCTTTTAGTAGTGAGCCTTACAAATTTTCTGAAAAAACCCAACATGCAATGCGGGGCATTTCAGCGAAATATTTGTTTACTACCACTTCTAATTTGTACGAAGACCTTAAAAAAGCGCCTTTTAAGTTAAAATTTCTTAATAAAATTCCTTAATTTGAAACAAATTAATTTCAGTTACCTTTAACTTCTATTAATTTTCTCGTTCAAACTGATTCAAATGATCCGATAAAAGAATCCAATCGAATTATTTTAACATTTTGTGCAAAAAAGTTAACTGAAATCAAAGGGGCCTAAAACGAATTCGCGAGAATCTTAAGTAAATTCTAAAAAAAAATTTATTCAAGGGCCATTTTTTGAGCTCTTTTTGATTCAATAATAAAGCCCAGTTCCATCTTCTTAATCGTATCGTCGTATTCAGGTTGTAATATTAACATTGAATTTTTTGTCACCACCATTGTAAAAATGCAAGAAACCCTACTCTAAGCCACTAGTTGTGAAGGTGTTGAGTTGAATTTTACACCATTCCCAACTATTGATAGAGCTCAATTTGAGTTACTGTTGTTAGATTTGAAAAACAAAGACATATGGACAGACAAGTTCACAAATTTGCAGTCAGAACTAGAAAATTTAACTAGAGAGAAACGAAAATTGGCTGTCAGACACCAGTGGACGGATCTTTCAAAATGTAGGAGGGAGGAAGACATTATATTTGAACATGGAACTGTCTTTCCTCATTTTTATGATCAAGTGAAAACATACATTTGGCATTTTGACAATTTTCGGATCTACATACTACTGTGAACAATTATTTTCAAATATGACAATTATTAAAAATAAATTAAGAACTTCGCTTAATGACGACAGCCTCGAAAGTTGCATGAAATTAAAAAATTTCATCAAATTTGGAAAAACTTTGTGTCTGTACACAAAATCCCAAATATCTCACTAATATTAAATATTTGCGTTTATATTATTTTTAAATTTAATTTGTATTTTAAGCAAAGCTATATGTATAACCTACTGAAATTAAGCTATAAAAACAGTGTTGCAATTTTCTTAAATACGTTGACTTATAGGTTCTGTTAGTATGCAAAATAGAATGTTTTTATTTCACAATAAATACATGTTTCACAGCAGGTAACGGCTTTATTAATTTTTGTAATACATCTTACCGATGTATATACTTATATTTGGCTCTTTATAACCATTATTTATTACATCGGGAAAAATATGACTCCCAACTGCAGAAAGATTACCGACCCCTGATCTAGGGTATCATAAGAATTGGTCTTAGACCAATTCTAACTTTTTTACTTGTTATATCTAGGAAAGTTTAGTTCATCTCATCCCTTTTAAAATCGTATCAAAATCATTGGATTTGGTTAGATATTTACGGAGTTATAGACTTTTAAAAGTAATTCTACAACTACATTTTAAGAAAGTTTGAATTTCTTATCCCTTGAGTGCGGTGCAAGGACGCTGAAAATCAGGATATTATATATACTCTATAAGACCTTCAATTATACTAAGTTTTAGGAGAATTCGTGATAGCTTAAGCGAAAGTGAAAAATCATACAGCTTTTCCGGTTCAACCATCATGGATTTTTTTTTTTTTAAGTTAACAAGTTTGAAGGTCCTATGTAGTGTCCTAATTTTCAGCGTATATTCCTCTGCGCACTTCGTAAAGCTACTGAAAAAAATAAGAGTCTTTTACAACTATTATAACTCGCTGTGAAATGTAAAAGTTTGATCAAATTGCTATCGAAAAGCTGTGGGACTCTTATCATAGCACTTGAATAAATAAAAATTTCTGATCCTAATTAACTATAAAATGGAAATTTCTAAAATGTGTATTATGAGATTAAGAAAATAGTAGTTTTGTGAGAGATTTATGAAGAATTTAATATATGTAAGTCTGCAAAAAGCTATTAGCACTGAAATAAAAATATGAAAATTTACTAAGATTGTTACTTTGATACTTAAAAATTGAAGTTTTTTGGGAATCTTATAATAAGATTTAAATGAATAAGTGACTTAAAGGAAGCTATTATAACTAATTATAAAATAAAAAATTACGTTTACAGTCTTATTTTATGAGATTTATGTGTAATTGTGTAGCAATCATTTCCTATTTGTCTTTACTTTGTGTAGGTTCGATTACCGTCCGGGAAAAAATAAATAAAAAATTGAATTTACAATTTATTTGTGCGCTTTCATCGTTACTGGTTAATGCCAGCTGAAAGCAAATCGTGGCTTAGTAGGCTAGGAACAAATTGATAAGTGCAGGAGGGAAAATCGTCTGTCTCATTAGCTCAGTGGTAAGAGCAGTCGCCCGGCAAGCAGAAGGTCCCGGTTTCCAACCCCGGACGAGGTGGTTGTTTTTTCTTCTTGTATTTATTAATTTGATTTAGAATAGTTAAAAATAAAAGTTCTTAAAATTCTTCTTTATCCATCATTGACTGATTCTAACAAGTGTAGCTTCGATTCCCCTCCAGGAAAAAATAAATTTACTTTTTAAGTATTCCAATCAGTCTTGATAGGTCTTTTTTATCTGATTTCCAAAAATTAAATTTATTGCCTGTCGTTATTTATGCATGTACAATAACATAACATTATTAATTTTCAGAATTTTGGTCAAGTTAAACGGCCAATCAACCGCACGAAATGCAAAACGACGCGGCAGTCGTAAAAATCTATTATCCAAGTAGATCCCCGTTCTTTTTTTCAATACGATGTCACTTGGATAGATGATATATTTTTTTCTGTGGTTAGCTGAGGTTGACGGTATTTTGAATAATTTTATGCGTGCGTGTGTGTGTGAATGTGTGTGTGTGTTTTTTTATTTCTTCCTTCCAATTTCTCTATAAAACCAATTTCGGTTCAGATTAAATTAGACTTATTTTGAATCATAAACTTTCTATCTCGACCCAATTAGGTAAATAGATTTACAAAACTATGCCGAAGAGAAAGAGCGCCTTAAGTACACGTAAAAGACGGCGTACAAATCTTAAAAATCCTGAACAAGGAATTTCAAGAAGTATAGAATCTGACATACCTGCACACGTTGATGGATCTCAAGATGATATTGAAGCTATTGAGTCCATTCAGAATATAGAAAGAACGGTTAACAGTTTAGGGTCTATTAGATGTACACAACCTAAACATAAACATTCCTTTATTAGAGCACCCGTTCCAAAGACACGCAGAGCGTTGGGCACATCATAGACAATATTACAAAGTAGATACACATTTTAGAAAAATAAATCATAAGAGAACATAGAGAAAACATAACAATAGCATGAATCAGTAATTAAAATACAAAAAGTTGCATTATAGCAAAACACAAAAAAACAAGAATACATAGTGTAGTATAGTATTGTAGAGTGTGAAAATTACATTAAGGAAACTAGTAATAGATATAATGGATGAGCTTAATATCTACGAGGCATAAAGTACCCAAGTAAGATAGACATTAATTACAGTATAATGAGAATGAGAACTTAAAATACGAGAACCTAAGAGAAATATATACATAGAATATATTCTAGAGAGCTATAATAAAAAACACTAACATTAAGCAAACAATAAAAATAGTAGAGGAGAAAACTTAGTATATATACAGGATATGAAATATTTAATGATAAAAGCAGCATAGATAGCAAACAAGTAATTAATGAATTAATAAAGTAAGACAATAAAATAGTACCAATGAAACAATGAAGTATATAAGGGGGATTAACAAAACAATGATGTGAAATAAAATAAACACAGTATAATATAATTCCTCTTGAATAAACAATTCCAAACATTAAAACGGAGCACATAGTATGGTGTAATTTGATCATGTGTGACTTGTACTACCATAACCAAGCTGGCGAAAATTGAAAGTTGATAAATTTATTAAAATATCCCTGATATCCCTGATATAAATGTTGGACAAGATACATCTAGCGCTGGAAGTTCAATGCAATACACCTATTTGCAACGACAACGTTCATCAGGATGTAAATGTGCAACTAGGGAAATTCACTTATGGTATAACAAAAGAGGTTACAAATTTACGTCAATGTAATAAATCCTCTGCATTGTTGATTAACCCAAATTTAAATGCTGCAGCTGGTCCATCTGTTATTCGAACAGATGTGCCGTTTTCAATACCTCAAGCGCAACCCCAAAATGTTGTTGCACAAAATGCAGTAGATATACCTGATGAACAATTTATTTTCGCTAAACCGAAGGCGATGCCACGAAAAAAGACAAAGTGGTATCAAACTAAAAGACGACGCACTGCAAATTAGAAAATAATTCTGAAACTAACGATGATTCAGAAATTCATCAAGTTTCAGATAATAATCCAGAAAATTTTCAGTTACGGATTATGAGATATTTAATTGCTTGGTGCGAACTAGACCAAATATCTCCAGATATTGAGAGTCACTCCTGTGGTGAATTAAAGATAGTTTGTCAATATAGTAATACGCTTTATTTTCGCGGAGAGATAATAGCCGAAAACAATATTTGCATTGCTGTAATCTTGGAAAAGTTACCCCACCGCCAGTGCGTCCTCATCCACAAATTTTGCACTCCTGAATAATGGGAACGCATCAAGACTCAGCAAATTTTTTTCCTAATATAAGGAAATATAATACCGCGGAGTCCTTTGTATCAGTTATTGGAAAGATATTTAACCCTCCAAGTAGAGGGCCATTTGTATTTTTTATACACGGTCAAATGTATCATGTTATAGTAAACAATGCATCTCCGCCCAACAATATTCGCCCTAAGTTTTCACAGCTCTATATTTACGATGCTGTTGAAGCACTTAGAGAACGAATTGGTATGAATGTAAGTTCCAATCTTCAAGAAAATCTTTTGAGAGATATATATTGTGAATTGCGTCAAGTTAATCCATATGCCCAATCATATAAAGCTTTGAAAGATATCCGGGAACAGGTTATTGCCCAAAATGGACCGGATGCGGTAAAGGATAATCGAATGTGGTTTACCTATTCAAGACAACCATTACCGAATATACAACCAGGTCGCCAGAATGTACCTGTTACAACCGATGTTGCTATGATTTTTAATAGTAATACGAGTGCGCCGCCATCAGCATCTTTCAGTGTGTATCCGACTGGAGGCGGATTACGCAAAATAAAACGGGTATTTGAAAATTGTGATCCATTAACGTATCCATTGCTTATCCCGAATGGTGAGCCTGGATGGAATCAGAAATTATCTTTTACCCCTTTAGAGTATTATTGTTATCGTCTTGGCGTACGACAAAATGATAACAATATTACATTACAGGGTCGGAGGTTATTGCAACAATATCCGGTTGATGCATATTGTTTTGTTGAATCTAATAGATTAGAGTATTTGGAAAATCATCAGACAGAACTTAGACGGGATTCATTTCAAGGACTAAAGGATCATGTCGGCAAATTTAGCCTACAACGCTGGCGTTCGCGCTGGTTTACCAGTTATATTGCCGAGCAGTTTCAAGGGAAGTCCAAGACATTTAAATGAGGATACAAAGGATGCATTAGCAATTGTGAGAAAACACGGTAAACCGGATTTCTTTATTACATTAACATGTAATCCAAATTGGCTGGAAATCAAAAATAACCTATTTCCAGGGCAAAGTCCATACGACAGGCCAAATTTAATAGTTCGAGTTTTCGATTTAAAAAGGAAAGAACTATTAAATGATATTGAAAAATTGAATATATTTGGTAGACATTTGGTTCATGTACGAGTATATTCAATAGAATTTCAAAAAAGAGGACTTCCTCATATGCATCTCTTATTGATAGTACATCCTGAAAATAAGATAAGAACTGCAGAAGATATTGATAAAGTTGTATCTGCTAAAATACCAGATAAAACTATAAATCCATTAAATCCGCAAAGTCCACGTATGGTTGATGGTAAATGTAGCAAAAGATATCCAAAAAGTTTTTGTGAAAATACAACAATGAAAGATGATGGCTATCCTATATATAAGCGTACTAATAACGGCGAGTTATATATAAAGGAAAATATGCCATGGATAATCGTTCAATTGTCCCTTATTATCCGTATTTATTATTGAAATATAATGCACATATTAATGTAGAAATATCGAGGGGTATTCAATCAGTAAAACATCTCTACAAATATATATATATATAAGGAACATGATATTGCATCTGCTGTATTTGATGGTGATAATGCCGATCAAGGTATCTTTAATTATAATGAGATTACGACTTATACAGATAATAGATATCTTTCTGCCATAGAAGATATGTGGCATTTTTATAAGAAGCCAATATCCGGTAAATCTCATTCTATTTATCGTTTAGCTATTCATTTAGAAAATATGCAAACTATACTGTTTCGTAATAGTAATAATTGTAAATAATTACAAAAACAATCATTTAACGGCATATTTTAATTTAAATAAAATTGATATAAACGCTCATCAATACATTTATTCTGAAATTCCATTACATTATGTTTGGGATTCGCAGATGTGTATTTGGAAAGAACGACAACGTAGACAGGAAAAAATAATTAGTTGAATTAGTTGTATATATTGAGTAAGTGCTCGCGATGTTGAATTGTTTCACTTACGAATATTACTAGGTTATGTTTATGGACCAACAAGTTTTCAAGACGTACGAACATATAACGATGTCGGATATAATACATTCAAAGAGGCATGCATTGCAAGAAATCTATTGCAACATGACCGTGAATGGTATAATACCCTTGATGAAGCTTGCATATTTCAAATTCCAAAAAAGTTAAGAGAACTTTTTGCATATATATGTGTATTTCGTAATCCAACCTCGTCTTTAAAGACTATTAAGATGGATATTGAGCAGTTTATAAGAGAATATAATAACACTTTTCTCGATAAGCATAAGAAACAAGTTCAAAAATGCTAATACTGTTTAAAATTATATAAATATATTGAGAAAGTCGGATAGATCAGTATGAGTTTATGGCTGAAAATATTGATAAATTTGATACAAGTGATTACCTAGAAGTTAATCAATTCAATTTACTGCTAATGGATAAAACACTTCCTGCTCTAATGAAGGATCAGCTAAATGGGAAAACCATGACCGAATTTGCAGGCTTTCGCTTGAAAATGTACAAAAATGTACAGTCTGCGCATGAACGATGGTAAAACTGGAAAGAAAGCGAAAGGCATAAAGACAAATGTAGTCCAGAGGCATATCAGTTTCCAAGACTACGTCGAATGCTTGAATAATAAACGGGTATTAACTTCAAATCAGAGCTGCATACGATCACATAACCATAACGTCTATACTGTTGTGATGGCCCGACATACAGAAGATTCTTCCAGCAGCCAAAGGTATTACAGCGAAATAATCAGCAATTTCTAAACAATAACCTCGCATGGTATTGTTCTGCAACTGTCGGTTGTTTTGCTGATTAGCCGAACAGCTGGCTGCGATGAGCGCTTAGTGGAGCAATCGACGATTACAATAATAATTAACCTCACACTTCCGAATATTGGTGCATAAAAGACCAATGATTGGTCTGGCGAGTGCCTTTTATCGTTCAGTCGCGACTTTGTTTTAGAGTGTCAAGTTTCGGTTCGGACTACTTAAAGATTATTAGGATAGGTCAGTTAAATAAAAGAAATTAGCAAAATAAAGATTTATAACGTGCAAAGAAATTCGAGTGTTTTATGTAAAGAAAGTTTTGTCCGGTTAATTGTTGGTTTTTATTGAGTGATTGCATTGGGACACGACACTGTCAAACAAAAGAAGATAACATTGAGTCCTTTTGATAACAAGCGGAATATTATGAGTGGAACAACTGATACTCAACCATGGGGGTATTACTCCATTTCATCATAACAGCAAGGAGCAGACGCAGAAAACAGTCTCAGGCTGGTTAAGATAGTATTAAAAATAAAACTTGTATTGTAGTTAAAATACCATTTCATGAAATAGTTTGTTTTAATTGTATTATAGCCTAAGATATAATAAAAAAAAAAAATAGTATTACAGTTGTAGGCAAACCGATTTAAGGAAGTCCAACCATAGAATGATACACTAACAATTAAATGTTGAGCGTGAGCGTGAGAAAATCTTTGACATGTGGGTTTGACCTTGGCCTCCTGCATCAATTTGAAACCGGAAGGGCGTCTAACCCTTGACCTTGATCCGGAAGTGTGTAATATATAAGTCTATGTATTAGTATATAAAGCGTACCTGATGTCCAGGCTTGTGATGTAGTTTGCCGGAGGAAGTCGACTCAGAAGCGCATCTATCTTCGGCAGCGGATAGGCATCCTTCTTAGTAACAGAGTTGACTTTCCTGGCGTCAAAACAAAGCCGGAACTTTACAGGCTTCCTCACCAGTACAACTGGAGAGCTTCAAGGACTCTGGCTCTCATCTATAACACCCATCGACAGTATTCGCCTAAACTCAGCATCTATCAAACTTTGCACGGCCAGTGAAATCTGTTTTATCGGAGTCGCGTCATTCGTTTCAATCTTATGAGTGACAAGAGATGTTTTTCCTAAGCCCAACGAGGCGAAAGAAAGAAAGAGCTGTTTAACCCCTTCTAGACGTTGGTGATCTAGAACAGAAAGAACATGGCAGTTGGTGTCAGGGGTAGCTATTAGACCTAGTATCACTTCTGCAACTATACCCAGGACATCTAGAGCCCACCCAAATAGACGCCAGAAGTCCATTCCCAGATATAGTGCCTGTGTTAGCCCAGGAACCACGTAAAACGCCCGTCTACATGACCGTGAACAGTCGTCATGGCACCGTTAGCCCCTTGTACCTGTGACCGATACCTCTTCCATTCAACCTCTGCTTCTGCATGCTTCTCTAGGGCTCCTTGGCCTAGGGTACTGACAGTGGCACCACTATCAAGCAACCGAGTCTCGGATCGCCCAAGCAGTCTTACTTCGGCATATGGTCGAATGTCGGCATCGTTACGGAAATATGTGCCAATTTCTTTCTCTTCATTCGTCGACAGTATTCCCGCCAACGAACGGTCGATCGTTTCTTTCTCTTTCCAAGGTCTAAGTCAGAATACATAATTGCTGTTAGCTCTGCTACTGAGGAGAAAATACGGTCTCGTACTGCATTGTAGTTTTACAGACGCGTATGATAAGGCGTCAGCGGGTATAAAACAGGCTCACGCCCACTCATCATAACAGAGCTTGATGGCCGTTTTAATACGGAAACGAGAGGAGGCCGAATCTCCTGCTCAGTAACATTGCCATCAAAAAGTACTGTCGGTTTTATCGGAACGCCGAAAATTAAAGACTCTTCCACATAAGTGTCTAGTAGTGTCGAGGGCTCCCAACAGGTGAAAACGGAAGCTTGAGAATCTGCAGAGGAGTCAATCAGGTTCCCTACTTTTACTAAAAGATTTTCAAAAGTCGTGTGACTGTCAGATGTATGGTCGATATCACAAGAGTCACTGAGTGATATTAACGAATAGTCTAGTGATTCGTTGTTCATGAGACAGACAGCTGACGTCCTGAAAACAAGAAAATCTGAAATGCTCAATTTTCTGAACTTTACCCAATTTCGTTGTTCCTCTTATAGAATAGAAATCGTGTACGTTCATAAATTAGAGCTTTGTTGATGACTACTCAGTGGTCACCTGTAATGAAACGATGAGTTGACTTTCTAACGTTTACGCACTAGTGCAACTTCCTATAAGTTACTGCTAGTGTAAACGTCTCTTGTTAAATAGTAACTCAAACACACTGAATCTGCAGCTTGTGGACTATAACAACGAGATTAACATAATCCACCTAAAAACTGCCACGTCTGGGCGATGCGTGTGGTCTATAACAACGAGGTTGAAATGATCCACCTAAAAACTGCCACGTCTGGGAGATGCGTGTGATCTATAACAACGAGATTGAAATGATCCACCTAAAAACTGCCACGTCTGGGCGATGCGTGTAGCTTCCAATAAGCTATCACGATACCAATGCCTACTGTCTAGTGTCAAACAACGTAGAAACCTAAAATGAAAACGATGGCCGAGCACAATCACACTTAGATGGCGGTAGTGTAGCGGTAAATGAAAGAATCATCCGGTTATTCATTCATTTAGATTTATTGAGCAAAACTTCCTTCCATTATTAAAATTAGGCTAGTAAAAAAAATAACTTCATAAAAAATTAACCTAATTGCAATTCAATTTAACTATTATATATTTTTTCTAATTCTACTCAAACTTCTTAACTAGACTTATATTACCATTTAAAATTCCTTTCTATGTTTTATAATTTAATTAACGCTGAAAATAAAAATTATTGTTAACTGTCAATCGTGAATCAATTCTCATGTGGTGTAAATGTGACCCGTGTGGGCACAGTTTTATACCTTGATGAATTGATTAATTGACGAAAATTTATGAACAAACAACTGAAAACTCAAGAAAATTATATTCAATAAATTTTTAGTATTTGGTGATGTTATTTTGTGTAATATGTCCAATACAAATTGGTATGCAATCTTACACTTTAATACCCGTCACCTAACCAAAGATTTAAATGAAAGCAAAAAAATACCTTGAATTCACTAATGTCAAAGAAAATCACGTCAAGATTGACTAACTCCCGAATTCCACTGGAAAACAAATTCTTTCCAAAACAAAAGCAAAAAAAAAGGAAAATAAACTAAAAAATGATGGAACTACTTTAATTTTGAAGAACAAAAAAAACTGACTTTAAATGCAAATAAAAAATAAATAATGAAACCAAAAAAAAACTCTAAGTGAAATTACTAATGAAAGATAAAATAAGATACAAGTTCAAAATGTCACTGATGAAAAATTGCAAATTTGAGGACACTATGGCTGACTAGCATATGTATACTCCTTGACAATTTGTTGAAAATAGAAGGCAGAATGAACAAATGGCCTCCTTTTTATAGAAAAATTCGTTCCATTTTCGCTGTCTATAAAGTGAAATATTCGAAATTTTCACTGAAAATGACAAAAAGTTGAATTTTTCTTGTTGTCAATCGATAGCAAATTTAACGATCTAAATTTTGATACCTTTGTCGTAAAAATTGATTGTCAATTTGATGATTTTAATCAATTTGTATAATTTTTGGAACATTTGCTATAAAAATGTCAATTCGTTACGTTTCATTTCGATGTAGTAGATTTTCCTGTCATTTGTAATAATTTTTTGTCTTCTTCCCACTGTGAGTCTCTTTCGCACTCATTGTGGGAAATGTATAACTAAAAAATCGCGAATATCGCGTTTCCCGTGGAAAATATCGCGAAACGAAAGCGACCATTAAAATCACGGTTCGATTTTACGTGAATTTGATACGTCAAACGTCGCGGTAGTATGGAGTTTTCGTTGTTTTGACACTTTCGCGCGCGAGTGTCAAGTTTATTTTTAATGTGTTTTTAAGTGATTTTTAGTGGTTTTTTCAGGTACCCTCATGACTATGGATATTCCTTTTATATCAGGTAAGCATATTTATAATTCATTTCGTGAATTACGGGTGTAATTTATAAATTCTACATGTTTGTGGACAAGTGTCATGTAAATATTTTTAGTGCATTTTGTACTCTATTTGTCCACAAACATTAGCAATAATTGTGTTGATTGTGTGATTTGGTACGTGAATTCATGTTTTATGTACTATTTCTTGCATCAAACATAAATTCATGTGCAATATCCTCAATTTCCATTTTGCATGGATTTTGTTGTTGTGATAGGCATATATACATGGTCATGATTTGACTTTGTGTACCTATGGCCTTTTTCCTTAGTTACTTAACAATAAAACATGATTGATTCCAACTAATTCATTTTCTTTATTTCATTTCAGATAGTCGTGGGAACCCTTTTCTACCTGTGAATACTCCAGGTAGAGGTAATTTTTTTTATGTATATTTGTTTTTTAAATCTTTATTGATTGTACCCCTTTTCTTTTAGGTTCGCTGAACACTTACTCTCTATTTAATTTAAAATCTATCAATCTAGACTCACACCTATCGTTAATTTATTTCACATTAATCATTATCCGGTGTCGGAAATCAATGTGGTATACCTACCTACATACCTACCTATATACCTACATACATACCTATCTACATACCTATCTACCTACATATAAACATACCTACCTATATACATACATAAATATCTACATACCTACCTACATACATAAATACATAAATATCTACATACCTACCTACATACATAAATATCTATCTACATACCTACCTACCTACAAACATACATACATACCTACCTGAATTCATAATATTGTGACATACTTATTGTTCTAGCACAATAGGTAATCATAATATTAAAACACAACCGATAAAGAATAGTCGTTCATGTAGAATCATATGACACAGCAAAATTACACTGTACATTGCATGAGTAGGTCACCGTTACCCAATACACAAATTGCATCGATTAATGTGACCCACTAAAGCGGCACGCAAATAACAAGCGCAGTGACGAAATATCGATCACTGACCGCGTCTCAACATAAGGGCTTCGATGAAGCAATAATAATAATGTAAGTAATCATAATAGCAATTATTGTTACACTAAGCTAATTTTAAGTTGTATAAATAAGCTAAGAGAATTAAAGAATACATTCATTATCTAAAGTTCACTCATCGCGTTTTCTTTAAACCTTAGGTGGAGCTCTGCTCTCTAGCTGCTCCCCATATATAGATCACAGGAGTTAACGCTCTAATAGCTGCTCCTAATTAAATTACGTTAAGAGTAAAGCCCATAGGCTGCTCTTCGTGTATTTAACTTGATAAACAGACAACGAAATTAAAGGTTTATCATATCAACTAGCACGTAGAATGTAATAACCGTGATAACCCAAACAATTATGGTTATTTAAAAGGCACTTCTTCTTGGCGATTCATAATTATCCGCAGCACTACCAAAGCTTAAAGTGAAGAATTCAATTGACTCAACATATGTATATAATTATTTGACTATCAGAACCACCTTAACACAAGCTCGCTGCATGGACACATTTAATAAATAAATGGTCAACAATACATGCGTTTCATCATTTAGTCGGTGCTAGTATTAGTATGTTAAAATAAACATAAGCCAAACACCGGATAAAATTACATGCAATGCACAAAAAATATTAAATATTATATAAATGTTTTTTTTAAAACATGCTTAGAAACGTCAAGAACAAACTGTTCAGCCATATTATTAACAGTAATACACATGCGATTAACAGGTTCATACATGCTAAGGTTAGACCTTGAGGAGTTAACATGCAACAGAGGTAGCCTTCTCGAATTGTGCCTACTATCACGAAAAGAAATTTTGTTAAGCAACAACGGGGAATCAATATTCGCGTTTAAGAGCTGATGCACAAAAGTTACATCGGCAACTATGCGACGTTTCTTGAGCGAGTGCATATTTAAAAGCTTCAAGCGATCCTCATAGGGTGGAAGAATTAATGATATATTCCAGGGTAGGTGCCTGAGAGCAAATCGTAGGAAGTTGCGATGAACAGACTCGATACGGTCGATGTGTGTACCGTAAAATGGAGACTAGACCTGACTAGCATATTCAAGAAGTGGTCTTACAAAGCAAGTGTACAAACGCAAAGTTATGGTAGGATTCGAGAACTCTCGGGAACAACCGCTATCGAGCGATTTTTGGAAAATAATTCTCAACGGAGCTACCAGAGAAAGGCAGCAAGACTTAAAAAAGGCTGAAGGGATCCCATCCGGACCCGCTCTGAAGTCATTTGGAAGCCCATTAATATGAATGAGTATATCCTCTCGTGTAATTGAAGGGATAGTGAATGAAACGTTATTAGGGTCGTTCATATGACTGAAGTTGCTATTTTGAGGTTGAAAATTTGACGAGGCAAAGGCATTGTCAAAAAAAGAGGCAAACATATTACAAATTTCAGACGAATCATCGCTAGCAGAGTCTTTGTACTTCATGGTATTGGGATAGTTGTCTGTTTTTTTCTTCATATTAATAAATTTAAAAAATATCCGTGGATCACTAAATAATTTAGCACGCTGTTGGGACTCAGGTGTCCAATGCCCCAAACCACAACCATATAAGGTGAATACATCAACATATTGGCCTATGCAATATATTGATGTATAGCAGAAATGACCCAGAATATCAAAATTTATTTCATTTAAAACTTCAATATAAATTCAAAATGCATTCCCACATTATAACAAAATGCAATTTAGTGTAATAAGCTTGTTCCACGATGTATTTAATAAGCTTTCCATGATTATTCAAATGAACTATGAGTTATATACAGGGTGTTGCAAAAGTATGGTTACATACGCTAAACTTAGGTAGCTGGGACCGAGCTAAGAAAAAAATCCTTATAAAGTTTTGCCCCACATTGCGTTGTTTCCGAGTTATGCTGGCAACACTGTTTGTGTACCGGAAAGTGTAGACTTTTGAATTTTAATGCATATCTTAAGAAGGAAATGGCGTAGAGAATTGAAATAAATTTTGTTTAACGTACAATATCTTTCACTTTAAGAACACATATTGACCATTCATTCAGTTTCGATACTTTCGAAATAAAAAAATATCAAAGTGGAATTTGTGTCTTTTGTTTTACAAATTTCTTACTTTGGGAGCGATTTACTCAAAATTTCTAATAAACTTTTTTTTTTGTTTTTGTAATTATTTTGTAGCTTATACGATTCCCTTTCCAACAATATGTAACTCAATGATGTATCTAGAGAGTTTCATAAAATAATATTCAATAATCTTTCAAGCTGGATTCATACCACGAAAATTATTCATTTTATGGTTTATTAGAGTGGCTTTTATTACGGTCACTTGGTGACATAAAACAAGTTTTTTGATGAGTCATGCTTATTAGCCTATTCAGAGTATACGAAAATTCTCACTTGCTTTCGAGGAATGCCCAATTTATACTCAGGTAATAAAATAATATAAAACGTCAACATTGATGTAACTAACTAAAACAGATTACTAAATTTTTATGAAATTTATTTGGTTACAACAAATTTTCAATATGTTGCCCATTTTCTATACAACAAACTTGTAATCTACGTCTTACACTTAATGGTATGTCAATTTCTGTCAATCTTTCTCTTACTTTCAAACACGCTGCTTCTATACGCTGCCTCAAAATATCCTCGTTGTCAACTACGGCGGAATAAACTTGTTCCTTCAAATAACTCCATATAAAGTAGTCCATCGGAGTAAGGTCTGGAGATCTCGCTGGCCATGTTATTGGTCCACCTCGGCCTATCCATCTGTCAGGAAAGTTTATATTGAGTCAATCTTGCACCGTTCGAGTAGAGTGAGGAGGTGCTCCATCATGTTGAAAAATCATATTCCGCCTTATGCTCAAAGGCACGTCCTCCATCAATTCCGACCCAGGATTCCTGCCCAAACATTCAGCCTGAATCTATGTTGGGAGTGTGATACCCTGCTTGCGTGAGGGTTTCTTTCAGCCCATCTATGTATATTGTGGAAGTTAACCACTCCATCCTTTGTAAAGTTGGACTCATCAGTCCACAACACGTTGCTTAGAAAACGGGGATCAGTCCTATCCTTTTCTAGCATAAGCCTGAAGAAGTCAATTCGGCTTTGAAGGTCCCTTGGCAGAAGTTCCTGAACGGGCGTTAAATGATAGGGATGAAGACGTTCATTCCTCAAAGTCCGCCACACAAAGGTATGGTCTAAATTAAGTTCCACTGCCAGAGCCCTAGTACTTAAGGAGTCATCTTGCCGAATCCTGTCCATAATGTTTTCGATGTCCTCCACTCTCTAAAAGTAAAATTCTATTTATAAGAAATTTGAATTTGAAGATAAAAATATTATTTACACGTCTAGGCCTGCCTGAAGTTTCTCGTCGACTGACAAGGGTTCCTTCAGTGATTAATCTATTAAAAGGAATAGAAAAAAGCCTTGAAGAGGGACGAGGTCTCTCAGGGAATCTTCTAACATACTCCGTCCTGGCTGCACGCGCATTTCCACGACAATACCCGTAAAAATACACCATATGCGCTAAGTCGCGTAATTCATGTCTACCTTCTATTGGAGTTGACATAATATTTGTATTTAATTAAATTTCTTGGCTATAATTGATGAAACGGTGTCTATCAATAAGGCGATACAACTAGAGAAATTTCATTTTATGCAAAATTTTCAGGTAAAATTGACTTCTTACTGCATGCAGCAACAGAATATTTGTTTTTTGGTTCCCATAATAGGTCAGAAAACCTACTTTTATGGATTACTTTCGTGCATCTGCTGACACTGAATCGAGTGTCTAAGAACCCGAACATAACCTTTTGTTTATTTCTGTATGATACCTGCAGTTTGCACAAACTTAACATTCTTGAACAAAGTACAATGTTGTAACTTTACCTAAGTATAAATAGGGCAATCCTCGAAAGCAAGTGATAATTTTCGTATACTCTGAATAGGCTAATGAGCATGACTCATCAAAAAACTTGTTTTATGTCACCAAGTGACCGTAATAAAAGCCACTCAAATAAACCCTAAAATGAATAATTTTTGTGGTATGAATCCAGCTTGAAAGATTATTGAATATTATTTTATGAAACTCTCTAGATACATCATTGAGTTACATATTGTTGGAAAGGGAATCGTATAAGCTACCAAATAATTACGAAAACAAAAAAAAAGTTTATTAGAAATTTTGAGTAAATCGCTCCCAAAGTAAGAAATTTGTAAAACAAAAGACACAAATCCCAATTTGATATTTTTTTTATTTCGAAAGTATCGATAGTGAATGAATGGTCAATATGTGTTCTTAAAGTGAAAAATATTGTACGTTAAACAAAATTTATTTCAATTCTCTACGCCATTTCCTTCTTAAGATATGCATTAAAATTCAAAAGTCTACACTTTCCGGTACACAAAACAGTGTTGCCAGCATAACTCGGAAACAACGCAATGTGGGGCAAAACTTTATAAGGATTTTTTTCTTAGCTCGGTCCCAGCTACCTAAGTTTAGCGTATGTAACCATACTTTTGCAACACCCTGTATATGTATTTTCTTAAATAGGCAGAAGGCTGCCACACTTACGATTTATGGCTAAAAAGCCGTTGTGACAATATTATCCCTTGGTGGCAAAGGGGATGCCGATATTGTTTTTCAATGGCGGAGACTGCCGCTGTTTGATTAAGGCAGAATGTGCCGCTTTTTACTTATATGGCAGATTATGCCGATGTACTTATGAGGCAGAGTATGCCGCTTTATATTGGTATGGCAGAGTATGCCGGTCTTTAGTTGAGAAATTAAAAGACGTCTTTCAACTATCTGATAAGTTCTGGTTTTATTCAATAATAGCAGCTTATTTAATTAATATATATAATACATATATAATATAATAATATAATATATAATAATATTAAACAAAGAATCAATATTTCATTATAATTCTAAAGGGGGGGGGGGGATTATTGCAGAATTGCAATATACAAAATTAATAATCAGAAATCGTAGTGTCAGTATTTTTGATCACACGATTTCTGATTGAGTCATAATCTATCGATATTGTAAAGCAATGACTTCAGGTTTGTATATTTTATCAATGAAGAATTATGCTTGCATAGCAGAATTGCTTGCGTTGCAAATTCTTCTTGAGGTCGAGCAAACTTTGTTTGTTTTTATTTCTTTTTCGTTCTGATTTCTATTTACTTTTATTGACCGTGGTCATGGCTTTACATTATCACTCTTAAAGGAAAAAATATTTTTTTTTTGTATATAATTTTTGCTATATACCGGAGATATCCCAAAAAATTCTTTCTTGAACAAAATTAAGTTTAACCCGGTAAAAAGTCCAACAGAGTGATCTTTTTATTTATTTTTCCTCCTGGGCTTGTATAGGAGTGTTTTTTCCTCATATAATTCACACTCCGAATTTATTCTGAGTTTATATGAGAAGAGATCAGTTTGATCTATTTTCAAGCGTCTGTAGCAGGCAGAAAACCAAGCTGCACCGATGAGTGTAAGGTTTTCTGCTGACACGAAACGCTTCTTCTTCTTCCTTTTTTTCTTTATTTTTCAGCCCACTGCGTGGCGTATACAGGTTCGATGCGCTTCGAATGAATCTGTTTCTTTAAAAAAATTTAAAAAAATTTTTTAATAAATAAAAAAATTGTTTTTTCTATTTTTCTCAAACTTTTCATTTCTTTCTTTTTTTTCTTTTTTTCATATGTTTTTCAAATCACCCAATTTCGCTATTTGGGACCTGTTGATGAGTCAAACCAAGACTTGAAACTTGTCACCAAAAATTAATGGGTTGTGTGATGAAATAACAAATTAGAACATTTTTTTAGCTTTTGCTATATACCGGAGATATCCCAAAAAATTCTTTCTTGAACAAAACATACTCATTAGTAATTTCATTTTCTCCAGACAGTACATTTGAGATGTTTGAGTAGGTATCTCTTTATCGAATTTTGATAGTGCTCTTTTCAGTGATACTGCAACTATCTTATATCTGCGTATCATAAGACCTTCATGTTCCTTATCTTTCTTTGGTGTTTGATACGCTTATTCTAAATTACCTCTAATAGTTCCTTCGTTTTAGAATATAATCCCTTGACTTCTTGATAGAAGTTCTCTACGCAATATACGTTTTCTGGGGCTTTACTCTCGTATACTAAGATTTCCTTATTTCTTAAAGGCTTCCCACCATTCGAAATTGTTCATTCTTGTCTCTGCATATTCTTTAGTTTTTCTGTCTTTACTATTTTTCTTAATAGTGGCTAATAACTTTTCCATGGTTAATGCACATTCTTTCTGATCCCTGTCCAGGTTGTTTAAAGCTAGAACTTAAAATTTTGTCGCCATTATGCTATTAAATCTGCTTTTTCTGTAAGGATGGACTTGTACTTGTATTGCTGATTGGGCTCTACTCTAAGGCACTTAACGTCCTAACCTATGGCTGGAGTGATGGATCAACTGCGCTGCGAGTCCCTTGTCAGATATTGTAATACTTTATGTTACCTCTTGAAAATTAGCTACTGATTTAATAATACCTCTAACGAATTTAGCTTCTGCTGGCTGTAAATTAATTTAAATTATTAACAAGACACTGGTTCCTCAGTTATAGTAAAAAGACAGAGCCGCTGGACACTATGTTCCGGTGAATGATAACAAAACCTCGGCTGCGGACGCTAAATTCCATAACTTAATTTTACCTGTAGAGTGTAAGCTCCACAGTCTGCTAGTTCTTCTGAAGACACTAAGTTCTAAGGACCAATGTCGTGAGATTGAATTTCAAAGTTGAATAATACTCGCGGTTTTGATTAACAGTAACTTTTATTTAATTAAAACAAACAATTTATACAAAAATTGTGCTTAGTCTAGTACAATAATAACAAATTAAAATCAATAATTCTACTGAAACTACGCTCATAGCTCGGTCAGTTAATTTCTTCGATTGTTATTTTATTCGTTGTAAATTTAATTTATTTGGTTATTCATGCCTCAACAGGGTTGAATTTGGAAATATTCATTTTTAGCGAATTTATCTATCACAAAATAAAGCTGTATTCCATATTTAATGTTTCTTCAGCTGTAGTTAGCTTGGCCTTAGCGATGATGAATCAGTCAGGACAAGCCTTTTTATATATATATATACATGATTTATGTATGCATGTGTGAATTTTTCTTACAGACAAATCTATGATAGATTCATATCAGAAAGCAAGCGTCTTATTACTGGAACACAACCTACTTCATTGGACATCATCCGATCAACTGGAACGATTCCGGATTTCCAATCCTCCTCAACTACCTTTAATGCTATACCTGTATTGGATATAGTAGCACGCATTGCTGTACGTTTCTCTGGAGTAATAAATGAAACTAATCTAGTAAATTGCGTATCATTTATGGTTGAAAAAATTTCCGAGGCCGCAATTGATATGCTGCTTGAAATTACGAATGCCTTTTTCAAGGAATTTGGTTCTAAAGCGGAATTCATTTCAAAACGCATATTTCCCTTCGAAGATATTTTATGGAGAGGTTTTAAAATAGCAGTAGATATTTCGCTAGGTGATAAAATTACTCCTAGTTGGCTTAAAATGAAAATGCGTACAATCATAATAAAATTAAAGGAAATATTTATTAAATCTAATAAACAAAGGAATGGAAGACGTAGACCGTGTGACATTTGCGGAGGATATTATACTTTTACTCCAATTAATTAATTAATTAATTTCATATTTGTTTGTGTTGAAATTATTTATAGATTTAAGGAGCGATGTTTTACATTCTCATTATGTTAACAACAAATGCCTTTAATTAATACATCCACACGTAATATAGAAAGTTAAGGTAGACAATTATTATTGCCCTGGTAGCTAAATCATGAGTACATTGATTCTTTTTAGGTGACTGTCATGATGAGTTTTATATGATTTTTTTATATATAGAAATAATCATTTCTCACTTAAGATTTAAGAATTCTGCAATCTTCTTCTCCCTTTTATAAAAGGTTTTGCACTGACTGTCATGACGACTTTTCGAGTGAGATGCTCTCTGATCTCAAGATGAGTTTTACATTCGTTTCTATTGAGTTGGTCTCATGATGAATGTTTTACTAATTGTGAGTGTGTCATGACTACTTTTCCACTGAATATGTCTTTATGTTCGTAATGAGTTTTTCACTGAATATCATAATGGCTTTTCCAGTGAATATAGCTACATTTACACGACGACAGTAGCTGTTGTGACGCTTACTTACATGGGTGCAGAAAGCTGAAATATACTTACGCAAGTAGAAGTTTTGTATGGAATGAAAATATTTACGTAAGTTTCTGTTGCCGTGTAAATGTAGTATATATCTCCGAGTTTGTAATGAGTATCTCATTAAATGTCTATCCATTGTTATAAATGTAAAATTGATAACTGATATTTTAATGTAAGCTAGTTTAGGAATTTTAGCTCTATAACAAGGATATATGGGTGCCAATGATTCCAAAAAGAAATTGAAGAACACACGATTATAATCCACATTCTTATTCTATTCCTATATCTCTTGTTACATAATCTTATAGAATTTACATAATCTTATAGAATTAAATTATACATATTCTCATATTTATTTATATAATTATTCTAAACATTTCTGCTTTCTACCTATCTACTTATTTTACGATATTTAATATGTTCATAGGATTACTTAGTTTCAGTTATTCTTGTGTGTGGTTAAAGATACAATTTATAGTGTTTGTCATATATTATTCCCAAGATCGTTTTATTTAAATTTACATTTTATTAGCCTATTGTTATGTACTTCCTTGGGTTTTTCTTTTATTAAAATTGTGGGGTTTACACCTTTTGTTCAATGATTTTAAAGGATCCGTCATATGGACTTTCATGTTTCTTTCTGGTGTTTATTCTCAGGTACACATAGTCATTTACGTTAAAATTTGAGGGGTTAGAGTCTTTATCTTTCATTTTTTTGCGGCTTTTTTGGCTTCTTTTAATTGTTCTTTGCTCTTGTCATGGGCTCTTTTCAATCTTATAACTAATTCTCCTGCATAGCTGTGTATGCTATCTATTTGTTCCTTATTTTTTTCAGAATCTGTGCTGGTAGTGTTGCTATATTTCCAAATACTAACTCGAGTGGTGTATAATTTGTCTCCGTGTGTGGTGTTGTATTGTAACAGAATACATAGTATGGAATTAGTTCATCCCAATTGTCTTCTTCTGAGAATGTTCTTAAGTATTCGTTTAGTACTCTATGGTTTCTTTCAATCGATCCTAGAGTTTCGTGATGGAACGGTGTGGATGTAACATGTTTTATGTTCAGTAATTTGAAAATATTTTCAAGTAGTTCATTTACAAATTCTGTACCTCTGTCTGTTTTCAATGTTTTGAAGCATCCATACTTTAGAATGAATCGTTCAACTATTGTCTTTGCTACCGAGGAGGCTTCTTTTGTCTCCATTGGATATGCCTCAACGAATCTTGTCAATTCGCATTGCAGCGTCAGGATGTGTCTGAAACCGTTTGACATTCTTAGAGGTCCTACTATGTCAACTGAGATCGTTTCAAAACTACTGTTTGGTGTGTCTGTTATCACCAGAGGTTCTTTTGTGTATTTTTTGAATTTGTTCTTCGCACATTTATCACACTTATTTATGTACTCCTTTACCATTTTGTTAAGGTTTTTCCATATGTACCTTTGTTTTAATTTGTTTATGCAGCGTTTAATTCCAGCGTGTCCACCATGCATGCTTTCATGGTATTCTTTTATTAATTCTAGTTTTTTCTTTGGATCATTTATCCTTATTGGGGGTTCGTAAAGTAATGTCTTCAATGGTGTTGCCTTACCATGTTTATTATTTTGCTGCAGCTTATTGAATTTCTCTTTGAATTCATTTATTTTAATGTGATTAAATATAACATCGTCTTTTGCGAGTGCTAATTCTTTAATATTATTCTCGTTCATTTTTTGTATCAGCTCTCCATTATGTAACCAGAGTTAAATATAGGATTATCGCTGTACTGAACGGTTACCCCTTTCTTAGATATATATATATTTCTGCCAAACTTTTATTAATCGTATTCTCTTCTGCGTACGCTGTATCAAATTGTATTTTTCTTATATTTCTTATGTCGGAGAAGGATGTGCATTCCCATATATAGAGTTGGTCTGATTTTACGCTATCTCTTTTCTCCATTCCGTTTTGCTGCTTTTTCGCCATATTACGTGTGATAATTTTTATTTGTTTCGGTATCATTGATTTTAATTTTTCAGAGTCCATTTTTATTCTTGACAGGGCATCTGCGTTTGTATTCATTTTTCCCTGTTTATACACAATTTCAAAATCATAGTCCATTAGGTCTAAACGAATTCTTGTTAGTTTCGAAGAAGGATTCTTATGTGTGAAGAGGCTGACGAGTGGGCGATGATCTGTTACAACTGTGAATTTGTTCCCATAAAGATAGGGTCTAAAAAAATTGATTCCCCAGTGTATACCAAGCAATTCTTTTCGATTATCGATTTATTCAGCTCGTGCTTATTTAGTGTTTACTCGCATAGGATATTGGCAAATCTTGCCCTATCTCACCCTGTGAGAGCACTGCTCCAAGTGCAAAATGTGAAACATCTGTTGTCAGGACGAACGGTTTGCTAAAGTCTGGATATTGCAGGACTGGTGAAGTTATTAATTTATATTTGAGTATTTCAAAGCTTTTTTGCAATCTTCTGTCCAAAGGAACAGTGCATTTTTCTTCAGAAGTGCATTGTATTTTTGTATATTTGTATGGAGCGTCTGTAATAGTTGCAGAAGGCTACAAATCGTCGTACGTCATCTACATTCGTCGGTACTGGGTACATTTCTATTACTATATGCTTATTGGAATCCGTTCTGACTCCATCTTTTGTTATTAGATGACCAAGATATAGTACTTCTGGTTTCAAGAAGTTGCACTTGCTTGGATTGAGTTTTAAGTTATACTACGGAAGTCTTTTTAACACTCTTTCTAGGTTTTGATTATGATTGTTAAGGCTGTATCCAAGTATTATTATGTCATCGACATATATGAATGCGCCATCCAGACCACTTAATGCAATTAAGAGCATTCGCTGAAAACTGTTCGTGAATATTTTCAGTCCAAAAGGTAATCTTTTAAATTGGTAATGTCCCTGATTGGTTGAAAATGCCGTTAGTTTTCTCGAATTTTCTTCTAACTCTATCTGGTGAAAAGAGTTAGTCATAACAAGCGTTGAGAAGTATTTTGCCCGTCCTAGTCTGTCTAGAGTGTCTTCCAATCTTGTTAGTGGATATTTATCATTAATCACTTTCTTATTTAGCTGCTTAAAGTCTACAACTAATCTCGATTTCTTTTCTTCACCTGATTTCTTTGGTACTATCAGGAGTGGAGAGTTATACGGACTTACTGAAGGTTTTACTATATCATTCTGTATCAGTTTATCGACCTCTTTGTTTATTTGATGAGAATGTGGCAGCCTGTAATTCTTTATGTAGACGGGGTTATTGTCTGTTGTATTTATATTCTGTGTATGGAAGTTATTTGTTGTTAACCTCTCTTCTTCTATGTGGAATACTTGTTGATATTTTTTGCAGGTCTCTTTGATCGAATTCTTTGCATTTTCATCCAAAACTTCCAATTTCAGTTCTTTTAACAATTTATGTAATCGTCGTTCAGTTTTATCTCTCTCTTGATGCGGTTTTCTGCTTTGTTCTCTTAATATCTCGTAATCTTTTAGCAGATGTAGCTTTGCTGTGAATGGTTTTAATGTTACCATGTGGTTGTTCGTGTTTAGCAACTTTATATGCTGAAATGCTTCTTTTGGTATTATTGTGTTATGGAGACTATGCTATCTTCGTTGATGTTGACTGTTATTGCTTGGATAATCACTGTTCTTGCTGGTGTTTTGATTTCATCTTTAAATCTATTCATCATGGGTATTGTAACATCGTCATTATTCAAATTTGCAGTTATTGTGAAGGTTTCATAATCTATTTTACATAGATATTTCAACAGGTGTTTGTGAATGCACTATTTGAAACCTCTGCTCTATGACATGTAATTCATAAGCTAACTGCAATTTAGCTGTGCCCAAGGAGTGTGTTTCATTGTTTGTTATCCCAATTATTGTGCACTGGTCACTCCTGTTTATATCACAATTCAATGATTTTATTTTGCAAATTGAGATGTCTGCTCCGGAATCAATGAGGAAGTTTAATTTTGTGTTTGTGCGTTTGTCCGTCAGCGTTATGTAGTTTGTTGTACAACTTCTGATGTTGTATATCTTTGAATTTAGTCTTATTCTGTTTCTTGCTGACTCCGTCCTGGACTTTGCGCATTGCTTGTCTCGTGTAGAAAATTTACCCCTCTCTGTTAGTTTGGCCGAGGGTTTCTAACAAAGTTTCTTCCTCTATTGATTTGATAGCTATTTTGCCAGCTATTGCCTCTAATTTGGTTGTTCCCTTGTTTGTACTTGTTATTTTGATATCATCTGATTTGCCAATTATTGTTCCTGTTTTGATACAAGTTATTGTTGTTTGGATAATTATTGGCATTGATATTTCGATTGTCGGAATTTTTGTAGTTTCTTCTGTTTCGCCGGTTACGGAGATTTGTATTGAAACTAAATATTCTTGTTTCATCTGTCAGAGGTTGTTCAATCTGGTTTGCGAGGCTTATTGCGTCGTTTAATGCTTTTGGTTGTGCGGCTAGGGTGGTAGGTTTAAGTGCGTTTTTCAACCCATTTTTAAAGGTATTTAATCCGATCCTGTCGTTTAGTTTGCATATTACCTCTCTGTGTTCTTCCCCTATTTCATTTATCTGGACTTTGTTCAGTTCTGCGACTATCTCTAGTATTTTGTCTGAGAAGTCCTGAATTTTCATGTTGTGCTTCTTGCAATTCGATAATTTTTGTTGCAAGTTCTGTGAGGTGTATTTTGACTTGAAAGCTTCTGTCAGAGCTTTCTTTAAACCTTCTATATATGTCGGTTTAACAATTGCGGACATCTTGTTTCGCACTTTCTCACTCAGACGTGCTAGCCATACAAATTCAATCAATTGTGGCTGCGCCTCAGTTTTTAGCATTTTGCTATACATTTCCACAAGACTCAGGAAATTTGAGAGGTCTTTTGTGTTGCCTCCAAATTCTGGCAATATTTTTATCGCTACAGCGAGATCAAATGTATTTGTACCCATTATTCTTATTTGTAACGTATCCGACTCTTGATTTGATTCTTCCGATTCTGAATCAGCTGTATTGTTCAGTGTTTCGCTTGTTTTTTCTATCGATTTTAGTTCTATAAATTTTATATTGAATTTGTTTCGCAGTTCATCTGCTTGCTTTCCTTTTTGAGTCGTTATTATTTGGTCAAATTCTTTTTTGATCTTTTTGGCCAGAGCGTATTTATTTAATAGATTCCTACTCTGTGGACTCTTCGTGAATGTTTCTAATAATTTCTTTATTTCAGTTAAAAGATTTTCGCAAGTTTCCATTTATTTACCCCGTTATTTATTTATAGAGCCCAAACATTAAGTAAAAAATATCTAATTACAAGTGTATTTAAAGAGGGTTGTTCTATCATTAATATCTAATCCTACATAAAATAATTTTTATTGTTAAATACACTAGAAACCCATATAAATTCATTTTTTTAAAAGCTATCTATATCCATATAATAAAAAAAAATAATTATAAAATCTATAAACCCGAATTATTTTATTAAACCCTACCCTTATTGTTTACGTTCCTCTGAATGCTGGTGTTTATGTATTTGCGTAGAAGTCTTTTTCCGAAATATACTGCAACTGCTATCAATATTAGTATTACTGCTAACGTTACTGCGGTCGGTACATGAAGAACATCATGAATGGAGATTGTTTGTACCACCGGACTTGTCGCTGCTGCTGCTGCATTCTGGGCCACAATTACCTCTTTCGATTGCGGCTTTCCCATTTGAGCTTGCTGAGCTTGTAAATTAATTCTTTTTTTAAGCTTTTATCCGCTGTTATAGGTATTACCCTGTAGAGCTCCGCTATTTGGTGTCGTAGCTTTACTGCTATACCGCCCCTTTTTTTTTACATATAGAGGCGTCGTTGTCTCCTCATTCAGTTTGCTCACTGGCTTTCTTTTTTCTTTGTACTGTGCGATTGTTATCGCTTTTGGACCAGCAGCGGGGTCTTTCTCTAGTGCTTCTTGCAGGGAGAGTTTTTGTGTCGCTCGCTGTGGTGTTGTGGCTGTGTATTTATTTGCGGGTGAGTTTAGTCCAGTCGGTATGTACTTCCCAGGTATTCTTGTAATTTGTAGAGCCTTAGTGCCGGAATATATGTTGGTGTGCTGTTGTCTAAGTATGATGATGTAGTGGGTTTGTACTCTGTTGCTGGTGTTGTTTCTTCAGGTACTCTTCTTTTAGGCCATGTTACACGCCTTGGTGCCGTCCTCTTACGTAAATGGTGTCGTTGTTCTGCGCTGAAGCAATAAGATTACTTTCTCTGATGTCACATGATGATTTGTTTTGTAGGATTAGTTTTTTTGTTTTGCTTAATGGTCCGCTTTGCAGAGTTGGTGGTCCTCCTTGCAGGGTCGCCATATAATAAGCTTGTTCCACGATGTATTTAATAAGCTTTCCATGATTATTCAAATGAACTATCGAGTTATATATATTTATTTTGTTAAATAGGAAGAAGGCTGCCGCACTTACGATTTATGGCTAAAGAGCCGCTGTGACACTATTATCCCTTGGTGGCAAAGGGGATGCCGATATTGTTTTTCAATGGCAGAGACTGCCGCTGTTTGATTAAGGCAGAATATGCCGCTTTTTACTTCTCAGATAATGCCGATGTACTTATGAGGCAGAGTATGCCGCTTTATATTGGTATGGCAGAGTATGCCGGTCTTTAGTTGAGAAATTAAAAGACGTCTTTCAACTATCTGATAAGTTCTGATTTTATTCAATAATAGCAGCTTATTTATATATATCGATAATAAAGAATCAATATTTCATTATAATTCTAAGGGGGTGGGGGATGTAGTTACGTATGTAACCGTTAAGAATCTAAAATCCCGTATTGGCTCCGACTCAGATTCACGCCAAACAATTCTTTGGAGATCGGTGTCGTCTTCATGTACCATTATCTGTCGGAACATCTTCTTAATATCCGCCGCAAGTACTATGAAGTGCTTTCGCCACCTTAGAAGTATTGAAGTTAGATCTTGTTGCAGGACAGGTCCTGCAGCAAGGCAATCATTTAGGCAGCACCCGTTTGAACTTCTTCTTGAAGCATTGAAAACTACGCGAAACTTTGTGGTAGAACTTTGTTCTCTTATCACACCATGATGAGGCATATAGAATGGTGTTAGCTTCCCACTTCGAGTTTGTGAATTAAGCACGGGTTCCATATGATGAAGGTTCTGATACTCCTTCATTAATTCGCCATATCTAGTTTGAAGCACACTGTCTTGTTTGAAACGTCTTTCCATAGCTAGAAGACATTTAATTGAACTGTATCTGGAGTCCACAAAGAATAATGGGCAATTATAGTGGAGCTTAATTGGCAAACGAACAACATAACGTCCATGAGTATTTCGTGTTGTAGTCTAATTATAATACTTCTCGCATGCTTGTTCTTCTTCGGTGAGTGTTGAACAATCTAGTGAAACCTCTTCAATCTCCCAAAACTTTTGAATTAGAGCCTGTAAATCAAGTAGATCAATACTAACAGATGTTGTGTAAGCTTTGGTTTCGTAGACTTCTTCATTATGACTGGAATAGTCCACTGGACCGGAAAGAATTCAGCCTAGACTGGTGTTTTGAGCTATAGGTAGCCCTTGACGAAGGCCTTCCTTCAAAATTTTGTAGTAATAGTCAGCACCCAGAATCAAATCGATAGGAGGGTCATCGTTGTAATTAGGGTCAGCTAATTGTAAGTCGGCGAGATGAGAAAAGCAGGAGAAGTTGATTTCCTTGGGAGTGACTACTTGGTAGTATTAAGGCATAGCCTTCCAGTTGGAAATCGGGAGAAGTACATGATCGTAATGAAAAGCTGACTTTTGATTTTACTGTTGTCGTTACACAGGAACCTATTCCAGAGACAGCCACTGATATTTTCGTCCTAGGTAACTGGAGGCTGTTTGCTACAGTTGAAGAAATGAATGTGGCCTGCGAGCCCTGATCGAGTAGTGCTCGAACAACTCTTTTTTGTCCACTGGGTGACTTAAGAATCACTTTTGCAGTGGCAAGTAGAACCTTGTTGAAGATTGCGGTTGAAAATGACCCAACTGATGGGGATGGATGAATAGAATTGTGAACTCCAGTACTATTCGAAGAAGAGCAATGATTTTTTGGATTGTTGTCTACTGAAGAGACGTTATCGCGATGAAGAGCGGAATGGTGAAGCTGATTCAGTGCTTGCAGCGATTAGTTGATGGACAGTTGGCTGCACAATGCTGTTTCCTCAGACAATTGAAGCAAAGCTGCTCCTTTTGAACAAATTCTCTCCGTTAAGCAACGGATTTCTGTCGAAAGATGGACAGAAGAGTAGAAGATGCTTACCAGAACAGCTAGGACAATTATGAGTTGTAGTAGAAGCGTAATGTACTTTAATAGCATGCGATTTAGTTTTGATAGTAGAGAAAGGTAGGCTTCTTGCTAGTTCCTTTGGCTTTTGGTAACAAGTCATGACGGCTTCCAATGTATTGATTCGATTTTGCAAAAAAGAGCATAGAGCCTTAAATTTAGGAAGCTCAGTACTTCCGCTGATAGAGTCTTCCCAATCTTTTCGTGTTAGTGAGTCAAGCTTTTGCACAGTAATAAATATAAGCCAATCATCCCAATGATTTACTGGACGTCCTAAGCCTTCCAATCCTTTTACAGCTTCCGTCGTTGCATCAAATAACTTTTTTAATTCCTCAGCAGATTCGAGTTCCATAGTAAGTAATGAGTTGAGTATCCTGTTATGGTAGTTAAAAGATGAGTGAATGGCTTGGACGTAAAGTCCAGACTGCCAGCGTGAGCTGACAGATCACTCGGTAACAGCGTTGAAGTGCAGGGCGGCACGCTAGTTCGCCTCAGCTATGGACGGAGAGTGTGTGATGGGTATCACGAAATACCTGCCGCTGTCACCTTACCATGAACAAGAAAATCGTGCCTGTCTTCCTGAGGAGGAGACCACAACGAAAAGCACACAATGATCCAGAAGGGATCGCGTACATCACTTACCCGAAGATAATCCTACGGATCGGGTGACCTGATCCAGTGCCGTCCCCGGCCTCCCATGACATCCTGTCGGCTCGGTTAAGATGTCCCTTTTGTTCACCTGTTTGGAAGAGAGCGAGAAAAAAAAACTCGGGAGGGGGAAAGAGAAGAGAAACAATCAGGGGGATTAGCTCAGTTCATACTTTATTTTCATGATTACTTAACAAAATGTTGTGTTATTTTTTTTTTTCTTAATATCACCCCCGCAGACTAAACACGTCGGTTTGTGTGTAAATTATGTTTTTTTTTTTTTTTTTTTTTTTGTTCTTAAATTCACCCCCGAAGCATTAATAGGCTGGCTGATAATTCGGACCTCTTTCCCTGTGGGATGGCCCTCAATGGGATTTCCCTCTTGTTATTAATCGTTAAACTTGATATAGTTGTACATTTAGGTTCCGCGCCGATGAGTCTTCCAAAAGGCCTTCTGGACGCTCGGTTATTAGTCATTTGTCTATATCGATAAATAAAAAATTTGTGCACTTCCGACGTTCGGCAATTGACCCGCCTTTGGGTAAGTTCATAACCATCTATTTAATTTAGTTCTTTAAGGACTATATCAAAATTTAAGGATTAGTCTAGCACTTCAGTGACGATAACAAAAAAACCTAAATTGTTTTTTTTTTTTTTTTCCTTTTTTCTTTTTTTTTTATTTTCAGGCGTCCTCCAGAACAGAATTTGGTAAGTTTATAAAGCGATAGTTCTTCTTAATTAGTTATATTGAACAACATTATAAGTTCAATCGCCACATCTCGTGAGAATAATAAATTTTTAATTGCTTTCATGTGATTCTCTAGCAAGACAACACTCGGTAAGTTTGTAAACCGATAATTCTTTTGATATATTTATATTGAATAATACTTTAATATAAACTAGCACTTCTCGCAAAATTCATAAATTTTTAATTGATTTCAGGTGCTTCTCTCACCGGACAGCACTAGGTAAGTTCATAAGCCGATAATTCTTTTGATATATTTGTATCGAATAATACTTTAATATAAACTAGCACTTCTCGCAAAATTCATAAATTTTTAATTGATTTCAGGTGCTTCTCTCACCGGACAGCACTAGGTAAGTTCATAAGCCGATAATTCTTTTGATATATTTGTATCGAATAATACTTTAATATAAACTAGCACTTCTCGCAAAATTCATAAATTTTTAATTGATTTCAGGTGCTTCTCTCACCGGACAGCACTAGGTAAGTTCATAAGCCGATAATTCTTTTGATATATTTGTATCGAATAATACTTTAATATAAACTAGCATTTCTCGCAAAATTCATAATTTTTAATTGATTTCAGGTGCTTCTCTCACAGGACAGCACTAGGTAAGTTCATAAGCCGATACTTCTTTTGATATATTTGTATCGAATAATACTTCGATCGCAATTAGCACATATCGCGAAATTCATAAATTCTTACTTGATTTCAGGTGCTTCTCTAACAGGGCAGCACTCGGTATAATACTAATACTTTAATCTCAATTAACACATGTCGCGAAAATTCATAACTGTTTTTGAATTCGGGTGCTTCCCTAGCAGGACAGCACTCTGTATGTTCATACCTATAATTCGTTGTATATATTTGTTGGATAATATTTTAATTTCAAATGGCACATGTCGCGAAAATAACAAAATTTTTACTTGATTTCAAGTGCTTCTCTGGCAGGACAGCACATGGTAAGTTCATAAACCTGTAATTCTTTTGATAATTTATGCTAAATAATATTTTAATCTCAATTAACACATGTCGCGAAAATTCATAACTGTTTTTGAATTCGGGTGCTTCCCTAGCAGGACAGCACTCTGTATGTTCATACCTATAATTCGTTGTATATATTTGTTGGATAATATTTTAATTTCAAATGGCACATGTCGCGAAAATAACAAAATTTTTACTTGATTTCAAGTGCTTCTCTGGCAGGACAGCACATGGTAAGTTCATAAACCTGTAATTCTTTTGATAATTTATGCTAAATAATATTTTAATCTCAATTAACACATGTCGCGAAAATTCATAACTGTTTTTGAATTCGGGTGCTTCCCTAGCAGGACAGCACTCTGTATGTTCATACCTATAATTCGTTGTATATATTTGTTGGATAATATTTTAATTTCAAATGGCACATGTCGCGAAAATAACAAAATTTTTACTTGATTTCAAGTGCTTCTCTGGCAGGACAGCACATGGTAAGTTCATAAACCTGTAATTCTTTTGATAATTTATGCTAAATAATATTTTAATCTCAATTAACACATGTCGCGAAAATTCATAACTGTTTTGAATTCGGGTGCTTCCCTAGCAGGACAGCACTCTGTATGTCTATAACCTACAATTCTTTTTATATTTTTTTAAAATATTTTTTTTTTTAAAAGTAATACGACCAATTAATTTACGTTTGTGCGGGAGTTTTCCTACAACTCTGGTACTTATCTGTTTTGTGGCTATTCTTACAGGTGCTCCTCATGGGGAAATGGATTAACGGTGATCCTTCAAAATCACCTTCGGGATGCTTTCCACCTCTCACTGGCAGCATGCGGTTCTTTATTTTCTAGGTTTTTTCTTTTCCTTTTTTTGAACACTTTCTTTTATTTAAATGAGACACCTTTTCCTACTTTTCCTGCATTCCGTTTTTACTCTCCTTTCTTGACACTTTACGCCCTCACGTCTTTTCACTTGTTCACCAAAAACATGTCTGCCCACCGCTGCTCCAGACTTCAAAAAAAAAAAAAAAATCCATTACCCTTTTTCCGGCCGTTTCGTTGCCCGTTTCTCTCTCCATTCCACGCATGTTCACAGCTGTTTCATTGACAGACTGACAAATAGGTGGCGGGTGAGTTCGTAGTGGCGGCCGTAGTATATACACGCGGTAGTATGCGGCTATTGCGGAGACATGCGGCCATAACAGGGCAGGGTCGGGTGTTGCACCTGTGGGACAGACGATCCTGAAAGATGGTCGACTGAGCTAGCCGGTCTTAACACTTAGGCCTTGTCCTGAGGCGCCCAATGTGTGACTCGACCCACGACCAGTACCGATTGGGAAATAATGAAGAGAAGACAGAAAAGTAAAATCCTCATAACGAGGCTAATCCAGAAGGGATTAGTGGTGAAACATCTACACAGTTAAGGTAGAGATGGGTTAAACTAGGATCATCGTCCTTTACAAAAATTTACTCGACCACCGCAGATTTGGAAGTGATGAAGAAGAGACAGGAAAGGTAAAATCCTCATATCGAGGCTAATCCAGAAGGGATTAGTGGTGAAACATCTACACATTTAAGGTAGAGATGGGTTAAACTAGGATCATCGTCCTTTACAAAAATTTACTCGACCACCGCAGATTTGGAAGTGATGAAGAAGAGACAGGAAAGGTAAAATCCTCATATCGAGGCTAATCCAGAAGGGATTAGTGGTGAAACATCTACACATTTAAGGTAGAGATGGGTTAAACTAGGATCATCGTCCTTTACAAAAATTTACTCGACCACCGCAGATTTGGAAGTGATGAAGAAGAGACAGGAAAGGTAAAATCCTCATATCGAGGCTAATCCAGAAGGGATTAGTGGTGAAACCTCTACACAGTTAAGGTAGAGATGGGTTATTTGGATTTCGGAATCGGTTCAACTACCGGAATTGCTACGGTAGCTCAGCTCTCCGTTGTGTACCATGTGGGAGTGAGAAAGCAAAGGGAAGAGGGAAAAGATGGGTCTACTAACACGAGGTATACCGACCGCTAGGTTCGGGTGAGTCCTAAGCGGCACATTGGTACCCTGTAGTTACCAGTTAAGCTGGCCGGATGCCTTCTTAGGGCTACCAGGCAGTAAACAGCATCATATGTAATTATATTCAGTCACTATTTAGTCATGGCTTGATATCCTTAGCGTGGAAGACGCCGATGGGTTTTCCTTGGAGGTCTTCGAGTTCATATAGAGAATTCCCTTTCCGAGATCTGACTCGACATTTGAGGAACTTGCGACTCAGCTTAGCACTGATCTGACTTTGGAAACTACTCTGTATGAAGTTCCGCCGCCACACTTCCTGACCTACCTTGAATTCTGTCGGTTTCGAGCGCAAGTTATAAACCTTAGCACCTTGTGCAAATGCGTGATTTAAGTTTTCTTGAACCTTGGCCCGAATTAATTGCACCTTATCGGTCTCATCCACTGCTATGGGTTCGCTCAACGTTCCGAGAGTCCTCAGTAGTTTATAAGAATTGGCGTGTTCCACCATGTTAAACCCGAAAAGCACTTTATATGGAGAGAACCCAGTCGCCTGGTGTACTGAGCTCCTTAAGGAGCTCGCGATGTAGCTCAGTTTCTCATCCCATTTATTATGTTCGTCGGTAAGACATGCTCGGATTCCCGCTAGGATTGACCTGTTGACTCTCTCGGATGCGTTTGCCTGCGGAGAGTATACAGCAGTTCGGAGATGGTGTACGCCGTATTTCTCTAATAACTTTGCAAACTGAGCAGACCGAAATTGGGATCCATTGTCTGTTACTATCGTTTCCGGAACTCCAAACATATGAAAAAGCTCGGTTTCCACAAACTGACAAATTTGTTGAGCAGAGGTCTTTTTAATCGGCTTAAGCAGGGGGTACTTTGAGAAGTGGTCCAGGGCTATAATCATGCAAATGTTTCCAGAAGTAGATCTGGGATAAGGGCCTAATAGATCAATATATATTCGTTGCCAGGGTCGTTCTGTCTGAGCCTGAGTTCCCATTGGTGGTCTTAATATGGTGTTTGGAGCCTTTATTTCCTTACACACGTCACATGAGCTTATATAATTCCGAACGTCGACGGTCATCCTTGGCCAATATAGGTGTCTTCGTAACCGTTCCAGAGTTTTTCCTATGCCCCCATGAGAAGACAATGGCGAATCATGCGCTCTTGATATGACGCTGGTGACGAGCTCTCGTGGAATCCAAAGCTTCCAGGTTTCTTCCTCCTGGACTGGATCCCCTGTCCTTGGAACTGTTCGGATGTACACGAAACCCCCTCTGACACATAGATCTGGTAGCTTATTTGAGGCCGATTTAACTCGCTGCCTCAGCTCTTCATACTCCAATGAGTCGAAGTGTGGAGAGCTAAGGTCGACCTCGGGACCAGTCTCTTCTACGGCTGTGACACTGTCACAGTGTATTCGTGACAATGCGTCAGGTACTACATTGAGGCTTCCCTTCCGATGTTCTATTTTGAAGTCAAAGCCCTGAAGCTTCAGACTCCACCGAGCGAGTCTACCGCTGAGGTCCTTTTGGGACATCAGCCATTTCAAGCTAGCATGATCCGTCACGATCTTGAACGGCATCAGTTCTATAAAAGGTCGGAACTTCTGGACACTTAGTACTGCTGCCAAACATTCTTGCTCAGTGACTGTGTAATTGCGTTGTGCCGAGTTTAATTTTTTTGAGATGTATGCAATAGGTCTTTCGTGACCTTCGTCATCCAGCTGCATCAGGACTCCACCAATTCCTTGTTGGCTGGCGTCACATTGAATGACGAACGGCTTGGTGAAGTCCGGACTCACTAGTAACGGAGCAGATGTAAGCTTCAGTTTCAATTGTTCCAGAGACGTTTGAGCTTCCGGGGTCCACTTAAACTGACTAGGATTTTTCAGGGTGTCAGTTATCGAAGCAGTCAAGTCAGCATAATTCGGTATGAAGCGTCGATACCAGCCTGCCATACCCAATAGGCGTCGAACCTGACGAACGGTTTTAGGAATAGGATATTCAACTATTGCTGCAACTTTGTCCGGGTCCGTTCTTATCCCACGTTCTCCGACTATGAAGCCCAAATACTTAGTCTCTTTTATGCAGAATTTGCTCTTCTCAACATTAATAGTGAGCCCAGCCTTCCTCAAGCAATCTGCCACTCTGGCTAACAACGCTAGGTGTGAATCAAAGTCTTGAGACAGAATTAGCAAGTCGTCTAGGTAGACCAGGACGTTGTCGCGAAGATCAAATGGGATGACCTTGTCCATCAGGCGGCACATAGTTTGAGGAGCGTTGCATAGTCCGAATGGCATCACTGTGAAATGATAGAGAGGATGACCAGGCACCGTAAAAGCGGTCTTCTCTCGAGACTCTTGGTCTAGTGGGATCTGCCAAAATGCGTCTTTCAGGTCCAGGCTTGAAATGTACTTTGCCGGAGGAAGTCGACCAAGAATTCCATCTATCTGTGGCAACGGATAGGCGTCTTTCTTCGTGACTGTGTTAACCTTCCTGGCATCAAAACAAAGCCGAACCTTTCCTGGCTTCCGTACTAGCACTACTGGAGAGCTCCATGGGCTCTGGCTCTCTTCTATCACTCCCAGTGATAACATTCGCTCCAATTCGGCGTCCATTAGACTTTGTACTGCTGGTGATATAGGGTAAAAACGTTGTTTTATCGGAAGGGCATCGCCAGTGTCGATCTTATGAGTAATTAGCGAAGTTTTGCCCAAACCTAAGGATGAAAAAGATGGAAATAACTGTTTGGTGGCTTCAAGGCGTTTCGACTCTTGCTCCGGAAGAAGATGGCAGTCAGTGTCTGAGGCTGCTAACAGACCTGGTTTCACCTCCGCAACTGTCCCCAGGACATCTGGAGCTAACCCAAATAAGCGCCAGAAATCTATCCCCAAGTACAGCGCTTGAGTGAGCCCCGGAACCACGTAGAAACGCACGTTCTGAGTCTCACTACGGAAAGTGACATCCAGGTCCACATGACCATGAACGCTCGTCATGGCACCATTAGCTATCTCCACTTGAGTCTTGTACCTCTTCCATTGGACCTCCGCCTCCGACAACCTCTCAAGAGCTCCCCGGCCTAGGATACTGACAGTGGCACCACTGTCTAATAGTCCTGACACGGTTTGCCCGAGTAGGTGTACTTCAGCATACGGCCTAATGTCGTCCGGTACTGACACTGTAATGTGGGCCACCTTCTTTCTTTCGGCTTTGACACGCTTGTTATGTTCACGCCACCGCACAGTGGATTTTTTCCGGGCTGGATAATAGTACATCTTTGTAATTGTCATGTCCGAGTGATCACTAGCGGGCGAGAAGATCCTGTTTCTCACGGCGTGATAGTTCTCCAGGCGCTCGTGATAGGGTTTTAGGGGGTATTGAGTCGGCTCACGCCCACTCGTCATCGCAGAGGTTGATGGCCTTCTCAATATCTGATAGGTGGGACTCTGGACCTCCTCCTCAACAATGTTCGTAGGATTTTTCGCAATCGGCATTAATGGAACGTCAGAGATTTTCGACGGATCCGACGGAAGGTCTAGCAGGTGGTCGCTAGTGCAGCTACTATCCTCCCCGGTAGGAGTTGTGACTTCCATGTCCAATAAGGACGAGTGCTTTTCGGAATCATCGATTTCGACTTTTAAACTGTTAGGGATATTATCTGGAACGGTTCCTGGCTCATTTCCCCAGGAGATTAAGTCCGGAGTGGCGGGTGTACTTATTGCGGCGGGGCTTGACTGCTCCCTGCTAATGCAGTCGTTGGGACTGTCGGCTGGGACACTGTAACCGGGGTCGGAGGTGTCCGAGGATACTTCGTTGCGTTTGGCCGGAAGCTGGTGTTGTTGCTCCCGACCCGTCTCCGGTTTTTCGCAGCGCAAACTCGACAATTAGGCTTTATTATATTTTTCTGACCGCAGCCATAACAGAAAAATCCTGTCGGGGTGTGTGGACAGTCTGTATAAAAATGACCCCGTTGGTCACAGTTCCAGCAGATGGATTCCGTTCTAACAGGAGTTCTTGGGTTTAGTTCCGCCACTTCCAACTCTTGAGGGTTGGGAAAGGTGGGATTGTCTGACTCTGCGTTTAGGCTATCTATTTCATGGACCTGATAACGCGGATTTCTCCCTGAATGTATCGCATTAGGAAACGGTAATGCCAGAGATCTGTGATTCGTGCTCGAACTGGTTGATAATAGAATACGGTTGTGTGTGGCTTGAATCTGCATTACCAATGCCCGCAATTGGCCTATTGAGTTCGTTGGATGTAAGCAGATCTGACACTGAATGGCCGGTAGAAGATTCGTTTTGATAAGATCGAGAAATTCTCGCTCAGACATGGGATTCTGCAGCTGATTGCGCAGTTCTACCATTGCTTGAAGGTATAGATTGAAATTTTCTCCTGTTTCCTGTCTCCTGTTCATCATCTGGCGTCGTATCCTAATATCGTCTTTGGGATCGCCCCATTCAGTTAATAGCGCAGCTCGAATTTGCTCCCAGGTAGGGGTTGGATTTATTCGCAGTAATGACCAGTACCAATTTGTGGCTCTGTCATTGAACAAGGTGTGCATATGTCTGACCAAGAGATCAAAGTCACCATATAACGTAGTGTTAGTTAACGCTTCTACTCGAAAGATGAAATCTTCCACGGAGAGACGCGAATTATTACCGTCGTATGTCAACCTCCATCCCTTGATCGGGCTTGACGATCGTCGGTGCAGCTGTTGAGTTGACTGACGAGGGGACCGCCCAAAGTGGTTCACGGGCTCTTGCACGGGAGGCATTCGAGGCAAGGGTGGGGGTGGTAGAGCCATCGGGTCTTGTCCGGCGTTAAGCGCATTATTATTGGTGCTTCTTCGATTGGGATAGCTAGGCAGCCCTGCCCCTGGAGATAAAGATCGGGACAAATTTGGGACTACCGGGGGTGGACGGGATAGATCTATTGGTGGTATTCCACGCGGCGGAGGTTGGGCCTGAGCCCTTAATTCGGTCCGAAAATCGTTGAGGCAGCGAGACATCTCTCCTCGAACAAGGTCGGCGATTTGTGCTTGGAGACCTGCTAGGTCTAGGTATGTCTCTCTAGTTCCGGGCTCGCGTCCAGCTGGAGCACTTTGGGGACTCTCTCTCGGTAGCCCTTCCTCGGACCTATTCGTTCGAGGACTAGGGGGAAGTGATAGCGGTCGAGTAGGCGACGACGTTCTTAGCTGGGTGGGGGACCCTAGGGTTTCCTGGCCGTAGGCTCGTGTGATCGGTCGCTTGGCTATCGTACCAGTATAGGTGTAGAAGTCGGTTTGGCGGAGGAACAGTCGGCAGTTCGGACAACTGGACTTCTCCTTGATCCATTTTTGGATACATTTCTTATGGAATACGTGTCCACAATAGGTGGACACCGCTCGGGACTTAACCGTCCAGTCCGCATCCTGACATATAGAGCATGTCTCTAGTGGAGCTGGCTCTGGCGGGGTTCTTGCAGTCGCCATATTTTCGACAGCATAAATTGCCCTAGGTCGAGCGTTTATCAAGAGCCTGTCTGGTCGGGAAGGGAAGAAGCAAGGTTTAAAAAAAATGCTTCTTTTACTGAGGAGGATATGTATGAATTTATTCCACGGGAATCCCACAATTTTATTATATGAAGAAGAATGTGTAGTGACACGAAGAAGTTTTCTTTCACACCGCCGAATGTATATCCAAAACAGTTTCAAAACTTTTCTTCTACCACGAGGAATGTCTGGTGCGGAAATTTTTCTCTAGACAGAAGAATGTATACCAAACAATTTCAACATAATTTTTCTACAAAGAAAACTATATCGACGCAACCGAGAAAAATTTTCTTCTCCAAGAAAGAATGAATATCGAACAATTCAGAGAATGTCTTCTACACCAAGGAAGGTTATTGAACAAATTCAAAAGAATAGTTTTTCCTACAAAGAAGAAGGTTCTCAAACAACTTCAAAGATTATTTCTACAAAAAAAAGGCTGTTGTCGAACCACTTCCAAGAATTATTTTCTTCTACCAGGACGAGGGTTATTAAACAAGTTCAAAAAAAATATTTTCTTCTACAAGGAAGAATGTTATCATCAATTTCAAGAAAAATTTCTTCTGCCGAGAAGGATATCGAAATTCAAAAAATTTCTTCTACTAAGAAGAATGTTGTTAATCTAATTCAAAAACTATTTCTACTAAAAGGACTTTTGTCGAACAACTTCCAAGAATTATTTTCTTCTACCCGGAAGAAGGTTATTAAACAAATTCAAAAAAAATATTTTCTTCTACAACGAAGAATGTTATCATCAATTTCAAGAAAAATTTCTTCTGCCGAGAAGGATATCGAAATTCAAAAAAATTTCTTCTACTAAGAAGAATGTTGTTAAACTAATTCAAGAACTATTTCTACTAAAAGGACTTTTGTCGAACAACTTCCAAGAATTATTTTCTTCTACCAGGAAGAAGGTTATTAAACAAATTCAAAAAAAATATTTTCTTCTACAACGAAGAATGTTATCATCAATTTCAAGAAAAATTTCTTCTGCCGAGAAGGATATCGAAATTCAAAAAAAATTTCTTCTACTAAGAAGAATATATGTCAGATAATTTCAAAGAAGGATGTATGGTCTGTCTCTCCCTCTCTCTCTCCTCCCGAAGCTCTCTCCCCCAATGAATTCCGCACTGGCAAACAAAATTATGTGGACCCTTGGAACAGTTGGTTGTCGCTGTCAAAGACTGGGAACGCCAGCAGAGACTCTTCAGCCAGGCAGCTAGCCGTATGCCAACTCCTGATTACTGAAGGTCTCTGGTGCCGCTCCCACTTTCCAACAGCTCCTCCCTTCTTCTCCTCAGGTCAGGATCTCCCTCGGCAAGCAATGTACTGTGTGCTGAAGTATCTAAAACAAAAACGGATTCAGGTTCATCACCGAAAGTCTTTGGAGAGGTTGGTCAGGGACGCAAGAGACCGAGAACGCCACCAGAGATGCTTCAGCCAGGCAGCTAGCAGTATGCCAACTCCTGATTACTGAAGGTCTCCGGTGCCGCTCCCACTCTCCAACACTATTTCCTTCCTCTCCCAGGACTGCTCTATCTATCTAGCTCTCTAGCTAGGCAGGGCCATGCATAAGGTTGACCACCTAGCTTAAGCCAAGAAGTCATCTCGCAGATGCATGATCCTGTCCAGCCAGATGGCCAGAACGGACAGGCCTCCGTGAGAACTGAATGAAAAATTTAGGTGGGGCCAACCGCCATTTCCATGGCTGAAGGCCAGAGGGAAAGATATACCAGCAATCCAAAAATTTCAAAAAAAAAATTCAATCAAACGATTCAACAACTTGTTCAGGCTTGAGGCTTGACCAAAGTCAAGCCTAAAGCCGAACTTTAACTTTCAAACACTTCTAAAGATGTTACTTTACTTTCTCAATCAAGAATATCAAAAACGTTACTCTACTTTCAAAAACTTATAAAAACTCTACTTTACTTTCAAAAAACTTTAAAAACTTTCAAAAACTTTACGTTACTCTACCGACATTCACTAAAACAAACCAGCTAGACCCAGGTCCACCTACAACTTCCACTGGATATGGGACCTGAGGTCAATCAACTAGCAGACACCAGATGATTGTCTCGCTCCTAGTCTCAGTCCCCAGTAAACTTTATATTTAGACCACCGAAGTCTAACCGCGTCGGCCCCACGTTGGGCGCCATTTGTTATGGTAGTTAAAAGATGAGTGAATGGCTTGGACGTAAAGTCCAGACTGCCAGCGTGAGCTGACAGATCACTCGGTAACAGCGTTGAAGTGCAGGGCGGCACGCTAGTTCGCCTCAGCTATGGACGGAGAGTGTGGGATGGGTATCACGAAATACCTGCCGCTGTCACCTTACCATGAACAAGAAAATCGTGCCTGTCTTCCTGAGGAGGAGACCACAACGAAAAGCACACAATGATCCAGAAGGGATCGCGTACATCACTTACCCGAAGATAATCCTACGGATCGGGTGACCTGATCCAGTGCCGTCCCCGGCCTCCCATGACATCCTGTCGGCTCGGTTAAGATGTCCCTTTTGTTCACCTGTTTGGAAGAGAGCGAGAAAAAAAAACTCGGGAGGGGGAAAGAGAAGAGAAACAATCAGGGGGATTAGCTCAGTTCATACTTTATTTTCATGATTACTTAACAAAATGTTGTGTTATTTTTTTTTTTCTTAATATCACCCCCGCAGACTAAACACGTCGGTTTGTGTGTAAATTATGTTTTTTTTTTTTTTTTTTTTTTTTTTGTTCTTAAATTCACCCCCGAAGCATTAATAGGCTGGCTGATAATTCGGACCTCTTTCCCTGTGGGATGGCCCTCAATGGGATTTCCCTCTTGTTATTAATCGTTAAACTTGATATAGTTGTACATTTAGGTTCCGCGCCGATGAGTCTTCCAAAAGGCCTTCTGGACGCTCGGTTATTAGTCATTTGTCTATATCGATAAATAAAAAATTTGTGCACTTCCGACGTTCGGCAATTGACCCGCCTTTGGGTAAGTTCATAACCATCTATTTAATTTAGTTCTTTAAGGACTATATCAAAATTTAAGGATTAGTCTAGCACTTCAGTGACGATAACAAAAAAACCTAAATTGTTTTTTTTTTTTTTTTCCTTTTTTCTTTTTTTTTTATTTTCAGGCGTCCTCCAGAACAGAATTTGGTAAGTTTATAAAGCGATAGTTCTTCTTAATTAGTTATATTGAACAACATTATAAGTTCAATCGCCACATCTCGTGAGAATAATAAATTTTTAATTGCTTTCATGTGATTCTCTAGCAAGACAACACTCGGTAAGTTTGTAAACCGATAATTCTTTTGATATATTTATATTGAATAATACTTTAATATAAACTAGCACTTCTCGCAAAATTCATAAATTTTTAATTGATTTCAGGTGCTTCTCTCACCGGACAGCACTAGGTAAGTTCATAAGCCGATAATTCTTTTGATATATTTGTATCGAATAATACTTTAATATAAACTAGCACTTCTCGCAAAATTCATAAATTTTTAATTGATTTCAGGTGCTTCTCTCACCGGACAGCACTAGGTAAGTTCATAAGCCGATAATTCTTTTGATATATTTGTATCGAATAATACTTTAATATAAACTAGCACTTCTCGCAAAATTCATAAATTTTTAATTGATTTCAGGTGCTTCTCTCACCGGACAGCACTAGGTAAGTTCATAAGCCGATAATTCTTTTGATATATTTGTATCGAATAATACTTTAATATAAACTAGCATTTCTCGCAAAATTCATAATTTTTAATTGATTTCAGGTGCTTCTCTCACAGGACAGCACTAGGTAAGTTCATAAGCCGATACTTCTTTTGATATATTTGTATCGAATAATACTTCGATCGCAATTAGCACATATCGCGAAATTCATAAATTCTTACTTGATTTCAGGTGCTTCTCTAACAGGGCAGCACTCGGTATAATACTAATACTTTAATCTCAATTAACACATGTCGCGAAAATTCATAACTGTTTTTGAATTCGGGTGCTTCCCTAGCAGGACAGCACTCTGTATGTTCATACCTATAATTCGTTGTATATATTTGTTGGATAATATTTTAATTTCAAATGGCACATGTCGCGAAAATAACAAAATTTTTACTTGATTTCAAGTGCTTCTCTGGCAGGACAGCACATGGTAAGTTCATAAACCTGTAATTCTTTTGATAATTTATGCTAAATAATATTTTAATCTCAATTAACACATGTCGCGAAAATTCATAACTGTTTTTGAATTCGGATGCTTCCCTAGCAGGACAGCACTCTGTATGTTCATACCTATAATTCGTTGTATATATTTGTTGGATAATATTTTAATTTCAAATGGCACATGTCGCGAAAATAACAAAATTTTTACTTGATTTCAAGTGCTTCTCTGGCAGGACAGCACATGGTAAGTTCATAAACCTGTAATTCTTTTGATAATTTATGCTAAATAATATTTTAATCTCAATTAACACATGTCGCGAAAATTCATAACTGTTTTTGAATTCGGGTGCTTCCCTAGCAGGACAGCACTCTGTATGTTCATACCTATAATTCGTTGTATATATTTGTTGGATAATATTTTAATTTCAAATGGCACATGTCGCGAAAATAACAAAATTTTTACTTGATTTCAAGTGCTTCTCTGGCAGGACAGCACATGGTAAGTTCATAAACCTGTAATTCTTTTGATAATTTATGCTAAATAATATTTTAATCTCAATTAACACATGTCGCGAAAATTCATAACTGTTTTGAATTCGGGTGCTTCCCTAGCAGGACAGCACTCTGTATGTCTATAACCTACAATTCTTTTTATATTTTTTTAAAATATTTTTTTTTTTTAAAGTAATACGACCAATTAATTTACGTTTGTGCGGGAGTTTTCCTACAACTCTGGTACTTATCTGTTTTGTGGCTATTCTTACAGGTGCTCCTCATGGGGAAATGGATTAACGGTGATCCTTCAAAATCACCTTCGGGATGCTTTCCACCTCTCACTGGCAGCATGCGGTTCTTTATTTTCTAGGTTTTTTCTTTTCCTTTTTTTGAACACTTTCTTTTATTTAAATGAGACACCTTTTCCTACTTTTCCTGCATTCCGTTTTTACTCTCCTTTCTTGACACTTTACGCCCTCACGTCTTTTCACTTGTTCACCAAAAACATGTCTGCCCACCGCTGCTCCAGACTTCAAAAAAAAAAAAAAAATCCACTACCCTTTTTCCGGCCGTTTCGTTGCCCGTTTCTCTCTCCATTCCACGCATGTTCACAGCTGTTTCATTGACAGACTGACAAATAGGTGGCGGGTGAGTTCGTAGTGGCGGCCGTAGTATATACACGCGGTAGTATGCGGCTATTGCGGAGACATGCGGCCATAACAATCCTTAGATACGAGGATACGAGCACGCGGGTATTCTGGTACCTGTCGCATAAAATTTCCCAAGCAGATTTATAATTGGAATCTGTTATTACTATATTACGGAGGAGTTGCTCAGCTTGTCCCGAAAGGCTTGTTTTGAGATAATAAAGTTTTTTAGATCCACTGAGATCTAAACGCGAATCAATAAGACTTTTAAAAAGATCGAAGAATGCTGGCCATTGTCTGAAGTCACCTCCGAACTGTGGAAGATTCATTTTAGGTAAAGCGGTTATATTTGAGCACATGGTTGAATTTATATTTTCTTGAGTTGATAAAGAGACAGATGGATTGTAGTCTTCCAACATTTTTTAAGAATTCCGACATTTTGACAGTAAGCTAGTTCTGTTTCGTCATAAGATTCACTTTGGAAGTAATCAGATTCGAGGCCCTTTGCTATGGCTTGTTCCAACAATTGATCGTGATTGTTCTGGAACTTTTCCCAATACTGATGCAAAAGATTTACTCTTGTCTGAACATAGCCTTCAGTTATATTATCTTTACCAATTTAGTTGGTATTAGTGATGAAATTATTAATAAATTTCGATGTTGCTAATTGCTTGAAGATTAATTTTTCCATTATGAGATTGTATTAAAGACTTACTTGACACACTTTACACAACTGATTTTATCAAATGTACTCAGCAATATCCTCAGCAGATAATCCGCAAATTCCCCAAAATGCTGAAATGTAGTATGTGTCGCAGACTTGAAGTAAAATTGACGTTCGTTCTTTTCACCGTACTTCTTTTAGAATTCTCTAGATGAATTTATCCCGGGTTTCGGCACCATTAATTATGTTGAGAGTTAAAATTAGAAAAAAGAAATTACGTTCAATTCTGACAAGCCTTTTATTTCACTTTTGTTTTTACAATGACTTTTTTACCTTTTTCAAAAATTACATCAAATCTAAGGTTACTTCGATTACTTCGAACTACTAAGTTTTTCAAGGGCAACTCCTCCTTCACTTAATAATTTATTTACATAGTATGTATTTTGATTGTTGTAGTTACGTTTTTACAGCTAGTATCAATTATAAAAATAAATACATTTCTATAGTAATTAATGATTCAAATGAATTTTCTCCGTATGACAATTACTATTCAAATTATCCATATGTTTATTTGAAAAGCGAAGACCTAGAGATAACATTCTCCGATATAAATACTAATACAATTCCATCTCCATCAATTTTTTCGAAAAGCAATGCAAATCGATCCCCAGCCAACGCTTTACAAGAAATGAAGCATAAAGGTAAAAATCTATCTCCATCTATAGCTACACTAGAGGCTGAATTAAATAAAATTCTATCTCCATCCAAAGCTTCACAATATATGAGGCAAAAACGTAAAAGTATATCTCCATCTACAGCCGCACAAAAGACTGCATCTAGTAAAATTCTATCTCCTTCATCAATAGATTCACAAAAAGTGAATTCCAAGATAAAATCAAAGAAGTCAAAGAATTTCAATAAAGTTTTATCTCCTTCAAATTCTATCGAGTCGGAATCATCGAATAACTCCTTCAAAATTCCACAAAAGTTGCAATCATATCCCCTTCCTATTAAAAATCCGAAAGAATCGAATAAATTAAATAAAATTAAAATTCCGGCTCGATCAGAATTCATTATTGAAGTTCCAACTCCTTCTATTCAACATCAATCGGTCTGTTTCAAGAAGGAAATAAGGCCAGATTTGTTTCTTGGAAATTCGATAGTGAAACCAGTCAATGGTATGGCAAAAGCCCTAATCCTCCATACAAATGAGGAGGACGCCGATCTGGGCCATTACGAGATTAATACAGTTTACCAAGACTTGGACGACTTTGTGGTCATCTCCACAGACTCTGAAAGAAATCCAATTAAGGGTAGAATAAATAAACTGCAAAAACTTATCAAATTGGATCACTGTAATTCCGAGGAATCTCAGAGTATTCGCAATATCTGTAGGGAATTCAACGATCTCCTTCTTCATAGAAGGGGATTTCCTTTCATATACGGATGCGATTACCCGCAAAATCGAGACACTCCAAGACAAACCGCCTATCTATACCAGCCTTATAGACTTCCTGAAGCAAGCTGAACTGAAATAAATAAGCAAATACAAGAAATGCTTGAGTCGGACATCGTCAGACCTTCCCATAGTCCCTGGAATTCTCTACTTCTACTGTTTCCCATAAAACCAGATGAGAATGGAAACAAAAAGTGGCGAGTGGTGGTAGACTTTCGTCGTATTAACGACATTACTATTGGCGATGCGTACCCACTGCCTAATATAACTGATATATTAGACCAGTTGGGGAAGTCGAAATATTTTACCACACTCGACTTAGCCAGTGGATTTCGCCAGATAAAAATGGACTCGAAAGACAGGGAGAAAACTGCCTTTAGCACACCCTATGGCCACTACGAATACATTCCTATGCCATTTACTAACATTTACCAACCTTTCTTATATTCTTGTATTCCTAGATATTCTCCGTTCGGGACGGATATTCTGTATTCCAAAAATCTTTTGATGTCATTACACTCTTTTATTTCACCTTTCTCTTAATTGCTACTCCTCTGTTATTACAACTTTTTCTGTTACTATACACTATTCTTGGATTTCCAACTTTACTCGAATCACAAGTTTTTCTTTATTTCTTTTCAAACTATTTTTTTATTTCCAACTTTACTTGGGTCACAACTTTCCCTTTTTTTTCTTTTCAAACTACCTAAACCGCGCCGCCACCAAGGTTTTTTCTTCGATTCTTCGATTCTTCTTCAGGAACTCATAAAAAAACCGAACTTCGACACGCAGTTTCATCCGGGGAACCGTGCCGAAATCTAAAAATCAATTCCGTTCTTGTGTTAAAATTCGACTGCGCGTTCTTCACGAGATTTAAAAACCAACTCGACTCTTGATCACTTTCGTCGCGATCAAGAGCCCTCGTTCAGGGTAGAAAATGCATAGTTGCATTTCTACCCTGAGAAAAATTTTCATTTATTCTGGACTTGATTAAACAAGTCCAGAATATTTTTCGCTTTACCGAAATTGAAATTTGATGTTTTTATAAACATCAGCCACCGTATCGTCGATTGAAATTGTGGCGCGCGTATACATATAATGTATATTCGCGGCGCGCACTTCTTATCGCGAAAGCTTTTTCGCAGTATGTATGTACGATGTACATACATATTGCACTTTTCGCGACAAATCTCTTGGTTTTATTTTTTACTTTTAATTATTTGTGTTGGTAATTCTTTTTATTAAAACGACTTGGTTGAAAACTGAAACTTTTGTTTTTCCCAAGTCGTTTTATGGGAATATTTTTATGAAATGTGTGGAATGTGAAGAAAATTGGTGATGCAATTTTCTTCACCTATTTGTGTGATAAGTTAATGATGTTTTTAAGCATGATTAGCTTATAGGAATATATTTATTTAAATACCCTTTTTCAGGTATGTTTTTAGATTTTTATGTATAATTTACGTACATAATAATCCTTCCCCCTAAGAATAAGAGAATTATTCTTTGAAGGGGAATAATTCTCAGGGGAAGTTGTTGTGGGTGTTAATTTTGGCGTTCTTATCTGAGGTATCTGATTACTGTATTTTTTTTTTATTCTGTATTGAAAATGTGCTGAATGGATATTTTGTTGCAGTTGGATGCTTTAAAGATTGTCGTGATTTTTCTTCAAATGGATCATTGGCGTCTGATATTCAGAAATATCGGCCTCGTTCTTTTTTAGCAGCGATTTTACAGTTCGTTCAAACATGATGTTCACTGCTACGGTTGGCAATACACCGTACAAGTGTCCCCCGGGTCTCACTAGCGTTGCTAGTCTCATTTATGTGGTCCACGTGATGCCCAACTGGCGCGGATCCGTTCGACTGGTCCTGCATAGAACCGGCCGGGAGCCCTTCACCATGTTGGGGGTGGAAGCCGTTGTTGGAAAGATGTATTGGGTGGACCTGCCGTTGTACCCTCACCAGGGTCAAGCCTGGGTTGGCGTTGGTAAGTTTTGTGTACGCGTTTGCAATAGCCTATTTATTTTATTTTGTTCTTAGGTGCCAAATCTGTTCTTTCTGAAGATCTGGAGTGGCTTTATTCGCTGACATTTGATTTTCGGCTTTGGATTTTTGTTTCTTTAACTATTAGTTTAGAGTAATTTAAGTATATTCCCTAGTAGTAGAGCTATGGGGGTTCTGGCACTTTTTCCATACAAAAGTGTCCGGAAAATTCCAACTATTTTGGTGGCTCAGGAGGGGTTTCTGGGCCACTGAGGGGGCCTTCCGTCTAGTGGTCTACGTCACAGGGCCTGCTTGGGGGAATTCCTTTGCTATTGTCTGGCTGACCAGGAGATGACGTCATCTGTTTGCCGATCCCGTCAGCTGATCAAGCTCTGTCATAGCTGATTTGAAAATTCAAACTGTTTTAGTCTACGCCTGCCTGGCGGAATTTCTTTCTACCGTCTGGCAGACCAGGGGATGACGTCATCTGGTTGGCTGATCCCCAAAAGCTGTTCAAGCTCTTGTCTTAGCTGATTTTTTAATAAAATATGCTGGCTTTTGCTGGAATCGAACCGAGAACGCTTGGTTTTGTAAAATCCGAGGCGCTCTACCATCAGGCCATGGAGGTGTTGTGTGAATGTTCTTTAAACTTGCTATATACGCTTAGAGTTGTGGGGACAGAGACATCGGGACACTTGTGTGAGGCTGGACATACACACACACACACCCAAACCACACACACACACACACACACACACACACACACACACACACACTACGTCATACCAAAAGGTTTTCTACCAGGCGATATTCAGTACCATGTTATTAAATTAACAACAACAACAACTAACGTAGGTAGGTATGTTGGCTTAGATAAGAAATTGCCTAATTTTTGATCTTCAGGTGTAATGCTTCTAATTTGATTCATTGCATAAACAATTCGTACAGCCGAATAATGTAAACAAAATCGCAGTCGAATAATGTAAACAAAATTCGCACAGAGCCGAGTAAAGTAAACAAATTGAACGATTCCCGATTTCTTTAGCTGGAAAAAAACAACAACTGATAAGTTGTCTTAGATGAGTAGTGGAAGTTATAATTGAAAATTTCTTTTGTTGATAAAAAATCAACAACAACTATAGCGTAAGTTGTTGTCTGTATGTATCTTTTATAAACAAGAGTGATCATGATATTCGATATCTAAAAAGAGATCACGGTTGCTTGGGATGGTAAGAATGGAAATTAAAGCCTAGAAAATTTTCGCTGTAGGGGTGTGCGTGTACTGAAAAGTCTTATCAGAAATCCTCTACGGGCTATGGTTTTCGTGATATTAGCGATTGTTTGCACTCGGCAAAAGGGTCAACGGTCGCATATAATCAGCAAGTACTTGCTCTATAAGCGGGCGCGTGCCCCCAAAAACAATAACGCTAATTCTAGCGAATAATTCTTGCATTCAATGTGTTTTTATGAATATGACACCCAGTCAAAGGTGCAAGAGAAGAATGCAAGAATTACTCGACTGATTGTAATTTAAGTAGGTAAGCATTTTACATTTAAGTTATTTCAGTATTCGTTTTTTTTTTATCGCCTTGCATAGCCAAGCAACTTATTGCAATTTTAAGTTATTAGTAAATATGTATGTAGGTATTGACTTTCGCAATTAGTGATAGGTATGAACATATTAAGAATTGCTTAGTTAAGTGTAATTTTAATATAAATTGAATATGGTCTGTAATAAACGATCAGTATTGTTTTTAGTAGCAAACAGTTGTCTTTTATTTTGGGTTCACTTAATCAAGCTTCCCTTTCAGATTCTAATTTTGGTGTAGTGGTACAAGAGCCGCTGCACTCTCATCAAAAGCCAAGGTGTAACACCTTGACTTATTAAATTTTCATAGAGAACAAAATAGTTCTTGATCATTGGTGACCCCGACGTGATTCAGGTGAAACACTTGAATCGCAGTTCAACTATATTCAGAGCAATCATCTTGAAATCGTAATGGAGAAACTAGCGAAGGAGCAGAACGCTGTAGGAACGGAACTGCAAAAGGTTTTGATAAACTACAAAAAGGACGGAGACGGCAGAAAAACCAAGGAGTATTACGAAGAAAGATTGAAACGACTGGAATCATTCTGGTCCACCTTCGATTCAAATGACAGTAAAATTAGAGCCCTACCTAAAGTTCCTCTGGAGCATGGATACTTTACAAAGGCGTACTACGAAGAAATACGCGAAATATACGAATCATGCAAGACCCACTTTTAGGAACAATTACAGTCCTTCCAGGAAGAGGAAGCCAGCAACGATGATTATAACGCAACTCAATCTGAAGACAAGTCAGCAGAAACTGCATCAAGGCCACTGATTACGTTAACCGAGTCAAATTCACCAGAAGAACAGTCTACTCCGTTGTTGTCTGCAGCCTCAGCAGATATAATAAGAATCATTAGAAGGCAAAGAGGGATTATACAATCTTTACGCCGTCTTATTGATAACACGTACGAGTCAGATGACCATCCCAAACAGTACTACCACATTAGACTCCAGACCTTAAATCAATACTGGGTCAAAATAGAGGAGGATAATCACTCCATTTTTGAGCTGGCAGATGAGCCAAGCACAGTAGGCTATAAAATTGAAGACTATATTCAGCTCGAAGAAGAGGTGCAAACACAGCAAGTGAGTCTCTCTGCTAAAATGGCAAGGTTTGATACACCACAAGAGGCTGCAACCTCCATAACAGCCAACACGACACTCAAGCTGCCACAAATATCACTTCCCAAGTTTGATGGAGACTCTTTGGCGTCAGTTCGCAGACCTATTTACTGAAATGGTACACAAACAGCAGATGGCAAATGTTCAGAAAATGTTGTACCTGAAAATGAATTTGGTTGGTGAAGCTGAAAGACTCATTAGGCACTTGAGTTTATCTGAAGACAATTACACAGCTGCGTGGAAGATGCTCCATGAAAGATATGAAAATCGCAGACTGCTCGTATCTGCCCTGGTAAACAAACTATTATCACAGCCAAGTCATGCTACTGACGCTGCATCTGCGAACAATATAAAAAATTTACTTGACACAACGAAAGAATGTCTCATGGCGCTAGAGAACCTTAAAATCTCAACTGCTGACTAGGGCCCCTTATTATTGCATATCTTGATAAAAAGGCTAGATAGAGCCACTCATACCTTGTATGAACAATCATTGACCAACCCAAGGGAAATACAGTCCATGAAAGAATTCTTGAAATTTCTACAAACAAGATTTCAATCACTGGAAACCCTGGGTAACAAACTAAGACATACAGAGGACATTCAGAGAAAATCCAACAGCGCCAAATCCTTGTCATCAGTTGTACACACCTACTCATCAATCAGGTACACTGCTTCTGTGGTATACAAAGGAAATCATCCGTTATTCGCATACAAGGACTTCTTGAAATTAACACCAGCAGCTAGATTAAGTCTGCTCCGCAAGCACGAATTGTGTGTCAATTGTCTAAGATCAGGACACAGTGCCACAAGCTACAATGCTCGAGGATGCACAAAGTGTAATAAACGGCATAACACCTTAGTGCATTTAACTACACCAGATCATTCATCATCAACACAAGTCAGAGATTCCAATATATTCCAGACACAAGTAACTAGCAGACCATCTATATCGCCAGGGTTGGTGGATCAGGGTTCAACTGTAGCAACCATTACCAATCAGGGTCAAAGAAAATATACACTGCTCAGTACAGCTACAATAAAATTGATTAACAACCAAGGCAAATGTGTGGAAGGTCGAGCTGTATTAGATTCAGGTTCGCAAGTTAACCTAATTACTGACAGATTAGTCAAGAAGTTAAACTTGAATACTTCAACTGACTCAATGTGCATACAAGGCATTGGCGACAAGAAACAGCGAACACAGAAAAGAATAAGTGTACAAATGCAATCCGCACTAAATGGCTTCTCTGCGAGATTGGAGGCATTCGTCATTCCACATATAATTTCACCTCAGCCAACGCAACTGATTAACACGTCAAAGTGGTCTATTCCACGCAATATTCAGCTAGCAGACCTTGATTTCAACCAGCCAGAACGTATCGATATCTTACTAGGTGCTGAATTCTAACTCCACCTACTGTCAATTGGCCAAATAAGATTGAAGAATGATGGACCAATTCTGCAATTCTGGGTTGGATAGTTTCAGGAAAGATCAATGTAACAAGACCAGCTACAGCAACATGCAGCATCTGTAGTGAAGACGAGAGCATTGATCAAAGAATTGAAAAATTCTGGAAACTGGAAGAGCCTATGGAAGTCAAGTCCAATCGCACTCCGTTAGAGAAGCGCTGTGAAGATCATTTCACTCAAACATAGTAAAGCTACCATTCGCTGACGCCCCAAGTAAGCTGGGAGAATCCAAAGACATAGCCATCAGACGATTCTTCGCACTAGAAAAAAGGTTAGCTAAGAATCCCACCTTACGATGTCAATATACAGAGTTTATGAACGAGTATCTAAGGGCAGGACATATGGAACCCATCAACCTTGAGATTATTGAGCCACCATATTATTTCCTACCTCACCACAGCGTATTGAAACCAGATAGCACGACGACACCACTGAGAGTCGTGTTTGATGCATCGGCAAAGACGTCTTCAAACATATCGCTTAACGACCTACTATGTGCAGGACCAACCATTCAAGATGAACTCTTCGCCATCCTGCTACGTTTCAGAATGACACGATTTGTATTTACCGCTGATATTCAAAAAATGTATCGGCAGGTAATATTAGATGAGGAAGATAGAAAATACCACATCATAGTTTGGAGAAACCATCCAAATGAGGCTCTTAGATACTATCAACTATGCACAGTTACATATGGAATGACATCAGCTCCATATTTAGCAACAAAGTGCTTGCAAAGGTTGGCCCAAGAACGACACGAAAACTATCCACTTGGATCTCAGGTTTTAAAAACTGACTTTTATGTTGACGATGTTATGACGGGATCCAACAGAATGATGGAAATCCTCGAAATGCAAGAGCAACTTACAAAATTGCTTCGCGAAGGAGGCTTTACTTTGAGAAAATGGTGTGCCAACCATCCTAGACCAAAGACCGATAATTTTTGTATAAAGGTCAATGAAGCCAATGAACAAAGAGTGTCAAAGCGAATAGTAGCATCAGACATAGCAAAATTGTTTGATCCTCTCGGAATGATGGCTCCTGTTATAGTCACCGCCAAAATATTTCTGCAAGAATTATGGCAACTTCGACTTGACTGAAATGCGGCCCTACCTCAAGATTCACACACCAAATGGATGAAATTTCGTTACGACCTAAGGCATCTGAAGAACATACAGGTTCCTAGACATGTTTTTGGCCATGAAACATCCAAACAAATGCAGATTCACACTTTTTCTGATGCCTCCGAGAAGGCGTATGGGGCAGCGATCTACATGCGATCCCTCAACCAAAGGGGATCAATTATTGTTTGTGGCAAACAGGATATCATCCATCCAATCGTTATCCATAGTTGAACAATGGCGACATGTTAGTTCTAAGGAAAATCCAGCTGATGTCCTCTCCAGAGGTATTTCTCCAGAAAAATTGGCAACCTGCAATATCTGGTTCTACGGACCACCATTCTTACATGGAAGTGAACCAATATGGCCTCCATCATATGTAAAAGAGAGGCAAGTTTATCTGGAAAGAAAGGGCATAACTTTATCAGCAACAACAAAGGATGAATCCAGGAACAATGTATTAGAGAAGCCTATTCTTGACATCAATCACGGAAACTCATTCCGTAAGTTGCAGCGCATCATCGCCTATGTATTTCGATTTGTGAATAATACTAGAAGGCTAAATAGTCAAGGGATAAAGAGTCGCACGTTAACGACAGGAGAGTTAGACGAAGCCCTTTATTTCATAATAAAGAATATGCAAGCAGCAGAATTTAAGGAAGATATCAGCCATATTCGTCAATATAATGAAACGAACAAAAACAGTTCACTCAGCACTTTAACTCCATTCCTTGATGAGAAGGGCCTCGTTCGTGTTGGGGGAATACTAGAAGCGTCCATGCTATCTTATGACGCACGCCATCCGATGCTGCTGCCATACGCTCATCAATTCACTAAGCTGTTAATGAATGACATTCACAAAGAAAACTTACATGTGGCTCCGCAAGCATTGCTTAATATCACTAGACAACGCTTTTGGCCTATTAAAGGCAAGTCAATTGCACGATTAATAGTACAGCACTGCACTCGTTGTGTAAGGGCAAAACCTAAAATGTTTACACAACTAATGGGTAACCTCCCAGCTGCCAGAGTGTAGCGTGCCAAATTATATGCCCGGCGATTAGCCGAATCCGCATTCCCAATTTCACACCCGATCCTTAGTTAGTGCACATCCGATAACAAGGAAAATTCGAATTCTCATGACTGTACTACATTAGCGCCTAGACCTAAAATTCGGAGTATGAGTGGCTGTGAGTTCGCAGGAATTCTTGTAGTTCTTCTTGAAAAGTGCTTTAGAAAAGAAAGACGAAGACTGTGTAAAATTAAACAAAAACAAAAGTTACGCATAAATTGAGCTACATTAGTAAAGATTAAATAAAAATTAATTACGTTAGCTTAAGTGTAAAAAGTGATGTAAAAAGAATAAGAAGAATCTACATATATAATATGGATATTTGTACAAGGGGAACCATGCGATTGTGCCTAGCCCCTATTTAAGCACGAGTATAAAAGAAGGCAGGAAAAGGAAAAAAAAAGCAGTAAACGGAAAAATTAAAAAGAAACAAGAATTGATAACCTAAGAAAAAAAAATCCACGTGGAAACCAATCCAGAAATATCCAATCGGATCCCAGGACCTGCTTAAGAATATAGAGATAAGTCTTAGCCTAATATCTATTTATTTATTTAAATTCTATTTATGTATATATATGCATGTTTTTTTAGTTATAAGTGTTCAGAAACAAATAATATAATTCAATTTGGTTAGTATAGTATAAAGGCGCCCACGTAAGTAGTGCAGACGAGCGTATAGTTAAGCAACTCTCTTTTATACATATATCATTGAATAAAATGCAAAAAAAAGTGCATGCATAAACTAAAGTGTTGTTCAAGAGAGAAAGGCACAAGAATTCCACGGCCAACAAAAAGGAAATAAGAGCAATAGTTCATTTTCGAGATTTTCTTTGCGCAAATACTAGAGGGCATCAGAAATTCAAGTCGTCGTCTTAACGGGCCTACGATTTGCTCTCGCTCGGGTACAATTAATTAACTGCAGCACAAAGTTGCTATATAAAATTTGGGGGCTCAACCGGAATCATTTTCTCTGCGTAATATCGGACCTATTTCTTGATTTGTTTACTAACTCTTAATGCATGCAAAAAAACAAAAAAGACGATATATACATATAGAAATAAAAATAAAGAGAGGTATTAACATCAAAGTAATGCGAAGAGCGCATATTAAAAGTTCCGAGCCCAATATCATACCGTGACTTTATCCAAAAGTCCAGTCAATTTATTCTCGCCGAAACAATTACCGCTTATCACCACAAATTCGATATCAGAAAAATTAGTCATTAGCCGATTGCCATTCCATGCAAGCATACAGTCTTGTGAAATCAAAGGTTACGTGTTATTATAATTAATCCTATAATTCGTCCAAAATTACACTGTGCATAACTTCATTTAATTGCGTAAATCTATGTGTGACAAAAAAAATATATATAAAAAAAAGTGAGATTCGTGATTTCTAAGCTCTAATCTGAAATATTTGTGTTAACCTGGGAGATAGATATGTATAGAGCTGCCAAGGAAGCTCAATTATGTAGTGACATATAAGGCAAACATTCGATCCTTATTGTAATGCGAGCTGTGGAAAAAAGGAAGGGGTGAGAGTTTACTTAACTAAATTAAAGTGCATGCATATTTGTAGGAATTTAATATTTCCAATAAAATATAAAGTGCTTAGTCAATCTTGCAATTATTTTTGCTATAACTGCTAGCTATTATATATAAATTGAGTGTCTATGTCAGTGATCCGATCGTTTAGGAGAGAACAATCTCGGTAGCCGCAATTGTTGATTACGTCAAATAGCGGGTAGAGATAAGAGCTAGGGAATTTCGGATGATTACAGCTGTGTTTTGTTGTTGATTTTTTTGCAATCTACTATTGAAGTAACCGTCATCTGTTTCATATTATTCTACCAGAAAACGCAGTCTGAAGGTATCGACAGAGGAATGCCTACTAGTACCCCGGCAGCCATACAAAAAGTTTTGATCATAAGCAAAACAAAAAAAAAATAAAACAAAGGTGAATTAACCCCAAGGCGGCTTCGTTCCTACGTATGATTAAAGCAAAGTGTTCACAATTAGTTGCATATGTTCAGTGGCATATATATATGTACGTTTATGTCAACCCATTCCGAGTAATATCTCTTGGTAAAAGAAAGTGAGCTTTATTACACTAATAAGGTTCGCTCAGCTGGTTTTAAGTACGTCACATCTTTTTTACTTTATAGCCTTAAATTTTGTAGGTGTAAATATTTAGCTACCTCGAAAGTATTCGAGTCTCAATACCGATTCCAGTCAACTGCAGTAGAGTCAGTTTCAAAGTAAAATTTCAATAACTTTTAAAATGAGTGCACTACGAAAAATGTTGGATCACGTATCTGACAGCCTGGTCCGATACGAGCTTGAGTGTAGAGGACAAGAAATAAGATATACTACAATGAGGACTAGGAAATTGAAGCTACTTAAAATTTTGGAAGAAGATTGCAAGCTTCAAGAGCCTCCAGAAATTAAATCTGCTCTACCGCCGAATGATGATATTGCCCAATGCACAAAAATTTTGAATTTCTATGAAGAAGAATTTGAGTTACAGAAACACACAATCAGTATCATAGAAGCGTTATCATGCAAGATGGATTTTCTTAAAATTAGAATTCATCGTGTCTCAACGGCCGATGATGTTGAAAAGGTTTCTCTAAGTAGCTTGAAGACTAAATTCGAAGAACTTCAATTAAAAGTGACCAATATATCTGTTTCATCCGACGAATCCCCAGATCCAACACTGAATTTTAACGCTCCTGGTGCTGATCACCGCGGTGTCCTTTCAAGTACAGTTGAGAGAGAACCAGAAAATGAGCGTAATGATCCCAAAACATCACCTCACTTGGTAAGCGAATCAAAAACTAGAGTCCCTGTGTGGAAATGGAATATGAAATTCACAGGCGATTCCAAAGTACATTCTGCATCCGATTTTGTTAGAAAAGTTTCTGATCTAGCGAAGTCGAGAAATATTTCGAATGAAGAGCTCTTCAACTCTGCTATAGAATTATTTGATGGTGTAGCATTGAAGTGGTTCCAGTCAACAGCAAGTTGCAAAAACATTAACTGCTGGAAGTCACTGTGCGACAAATTAGTTGCTGACTTTGAAAGTCCTTCATACACAGAAGATTTACTAGACACTATAAAGGCTCGCAAGCAATCTTCTGCAGAAAACATTGTCACGTTTTTCGCCACAATGGAGAATTTTTTTCTTACATTAAATACAGACCTTGAAACATCAGAAATGACAAAAATACTAAGGAGAAATATTCTCCCCGAGTATTCTAGAAATCTCGCCCTCCATGAATTTAAAACAGTTAGCGAGCTTAAAGAAGCATGTAAAACCCTTGAGCATACATTTAAAGAAACTGCAAAAGGGAGACAACGTCAAGATTGTGCAGGGGCTAGGTACGTGAATGTAATCGACGAACAAAGAAACTTGGAAAATCGAAGCGTACCTGCTGGGCAAGTTTCAGGAAGTACATGGTTCCAAAATAATAGGTACCGCCGTGGAAATTATACTTCAAACAACAGAAATTGGGATGCGCAAAGACGTCCACCACAACAAAACCGTTCAAATAGTTCTTGGCAAAGCAATAGAAGATATGAAAGTGGCCGAGATCCCAGAAGGGGTGATTGGCGTAACTCTAACTATACAAATAGCAATGATAGATTTATAAGAAACCCAAATGAACTGCGTGATAGGAAACCGGAAAACTCTGCAGGGACCGAAGTCTTTGGACCAGACGAGGTTCCGATAGAACAAATAAACGGTCCAGAAGATTTTCAAGATCCAACAATTCAAACCAGCAATTAACAATTTACAGTGAACCTAGGGATAGTAGACCTTTTATAAACATAAGGATACTTGGAGTCAATATATCATGTCTCATAGATACGGGATCATTATATTCCATAGCAGGCCACAAGGGCATCAAACTCTTAAAAGATCTTGGCTTAAGACTCGACAAGAGAAGGACTAATAAGTTCTCTACTGCAGATAGAGCATTACATTTTTCATTAGGAACTTTCGACGTTCCTGTTCAAGTTAATAATCTAGTAAAAATAATAAGATTCCATGCAATACCTACCTTCCCACATGAGATTATTTTAGGTGTAGATTTTTGGCGATATTTTGGTGGCAAACTAGATCTGAATGGTGAGATATGGCCTTGTAATATATTAGATACTGAGTCAAGTACAAAACCTTTATTGTTTGACAAGTCTTGCCTTAGTGAAAAACAAAATAACAATCTAAATCATATAGTTGAAAAGTTCTCAGAATTATCAAGAAGGGGCTTAGGGCGCACGCATTTGTTAGTACATAAGATAGACACAGGTATTTCTGAACCCATTAAACAAAGGTACTATCCAGTCTCTCCAGTAATACAGAGCAGGATGAAGGCTGAGCTTGATCGAATGATATCCTTAAATGTAGTCGAACCTTCGACAAGTCCATGGTGTTCACCGATTGTGCTTGTGAAAAAGAAAAATGGAAAAGATCGCCTTTGACTGGATAGCAGAAAGCTTAACAGCGTCACGAAGAAATGTGCGTATCCACTGCCTTATGTGTCTTCTATTCTAGATAGATTAGGAAAGACTCGATATATTTCATCAATCGATCTAGAGAGTGCATTCTGGCAAATACCTCTGTCTGAAGACTCTAAAGAGAAGACAGCATTTGTAGTGCCCGGATATAGCTTTTTCCAGTTTAACGTACTACCATTTGGGTTAAATAATGCTGCCCAGACGATGCAAAAGCTCATGGAGAAGCTAGAAGCGTCCATGCTATCTTATGACGCACGCCATCCGATGCTGCTGCCATACGCTCATCAATTCACTAAGCTTTTAATGAATGACATTCACAAAGAAAACTTACATGTGGCTCCGCAAGCATTGCTTAATATCACTAGACAACGCTTTTGGCCTATTAAAGGCAAGTCAATTGCACGATTAATAGTACAGCACTGCACTCGTTGTGTAAGGGCAAAACCTAAAATGTTTACACAACTAATGGGTAACCTCCCAGCTGCCAGAGTGTAGCGTGCCAAATTATATGCCCGGCGATTAGCCGAATCCGCATTCCCAATTTCACACCCGATCCTTAGTTAGTGCACATCCGATAACAAGGAAAATTCGAATTCTCATGACTGTACTACATTAGCGCCTAGACCTAAAATTCGGAGTATGAGTGGCTGTGAGTTCGCAGGAATTCTTGTAGTTCTTCTTGAAAAGTGCTTTAGAAAAGAAAGACGAAGACTGTGTAAAATTAAACAAAAACAAAAGTTACGCATAAATTGAGCTACATTAGTAAAGATTAAATAAAAATTAATTACGTTAGCTTAAGTGTAAAAAGTGATGTAAAAAGAATAAGAAGAATCTACATATATAATATGGATATTTGTACAAGGGGAACCATGCGATTGTGCCTAGCCCCTATTTAAGCACGAGTATAAAAGAAGGCAGGAAAAGGAAAAAAAAGCAGTAAACGGAAAAATTAAAAAGAAACAAGAATTGATAACCTAAGAAAAAAAAATCCACGTGGAAACCAATCCAGAAATATCCAATCGGATCCCAGGACCTGCTTAAGAATATAGAGATAAGTCTTAGCCTAATATCTATTTATTTATTTAAATTCTATTTATGTATATATATGCATGTTTTTTTAGTTATAAGTGTTCAGAAACAAATAATATAATTCAATTTGGTTAGTATAGTATAAAGGCGCCCACGTAAGTAGTGCAGACGAGCGTATAGTTAAGCAACTCTCTTTTATACATATATCATTGAATAAAATGCAAAAAAAAGTGCATGCATAAACTAAAGTGTTGTTCAAGAGAGAAAGGCACAAGAATTCCACGGCCAACAAAAAGGAAATAAGAGCAATAGTTCATTTTCGAGATTTTCTTTGCGCAAATACTAGAGGGCATCAGAAATTCAAGTCGTCGTCTTAACGGGCCTACGATTTGCTCTCGCTCGGGTACAATTAATTAACTGCAGCACAAAGTTGCTATATAAAATTTGGGGGCTCAACCGGAATCATTTTCTCTGCGTAATATCGGACCTATTTCTTGATTTGTTTACTAACTCTTAATGCATGCAAAAAAACAAAAAAGACGATATATACATATAGAAATAAAAATAAAGAGAGGTATTAACATCAAAGTAATGCGAAGAGCGCATATTAAAAGTTCCGAGCCCAATATCATACCGTGACTTTATCCAAAAGTCCAGTCAATTTATTCTCGCCGAAACAATTACCGCTTATCACCACAAATTCGATATCAGAAAAATTAGTCATTAGCCGATTGCCATTCCATGCAAGCATACAGTCTTGTGAAATCAAAGGTTACGTGTTATTATAATTAATCCTATAATTCGTCCAAAATTACAGTGTGCATAACTTCATTTAATTGCGTAAATCTATGTGTGACAAAAAAAATATATATAAAAAAAAGTGAGATTCGTGATTTCTAAGCTCTAATCTGAAATATTTGTGTTAACCTGGGAGATAGATATGTATAGAGCTGCCAAGGAAGCTCAATTATGTAGTGACATATAAGGCAAACATTCGATCCTTATTGTAATGCGAGCTGTGGAAAAAAGGAAGGGGTGAGAGTTTACTTAACTAAATTAAAGTGCATGCATATTTGTAGGAATTTAATATTTCCAATAAAATATAAAGTGCTTAGTCAATCTTGCAATTATTTTTGCTATAACTGCTAGCTATTATATATAAATTGAGTGTCTATGTCAGTGATCCGATCGTTTAGGAGAGAACAACCTCGGTAGCCGCAATTGTTGATTACGTCAAATAGCGGGTAGAGATAAGAGCTAGGGAATTTCGGATGATTACAGCTGTGTTTTGTTGTTGATTTTTTTGCAATCTACTATTGAAGTAACCGTCATCTGTTTCATATTATTCTACCAGAAAACGCAGTCTGAAGGTATCGACAGAGGAATGCCTACTAGTACCCCGGCAGCCATACAAAAAGTTTTGATCATAAGCAAAACAAAAAAAAAATAAAACAAAGGTGAATTAACCCCAAGGCGGCTTCGTTCCTACGTATGATTAAAGCAAAGTGTTCACAATTAGTTGCATATGTTCAGTGGCATATATATATGTACGTTTATGTCAACCCATTCCGAGTAATATCTCTTGGTAAAAGAAAGTGAGCTTTATTACACTAATAAGGTTCGCTCAGCTGGTTTTAAGTACGTCACATCTTTTTTACTTTATAGCCTTAAATTTTGTAGGTGTAAATATTTAGCTACCTCGAAAGTATTCGAGTCTCAATACCGATTCCAGTCAACTGCAGTAGAGTCAGTTTCAAAGTAAAATTTCAATAACTTTTAAAATGAGTGCACTACGAAAAATGTTGGATCACGTATCTGACAGCCTGGTCCGATACGAGCTTGAGTGTAGAGGACAAGAAATAAGATATACTACAATGAGGACTAGGAAATTGAAGCTACTTAAAATTTTGGAAGAAGATTGCAAGCTTCAAGAGCCTCCAGAAATTAAATCTGCTCTACCGCCGAATGATGATATTGCCCAATGCACAAAAATTTTGAATTTCTATGAAGAAGAATTTGAGTTACAGAAACACACAATCAGTATCATAGAAGCGTTATCATGCAAGATGGATTTTCTTAAAATTAGAATTCATCGTGTCTCAACGGCCGATGATGTTGAAAAGGTTTCTCTAAGTAGCTTGAAGACTAAATTCGAAGAACTTCAATTAAAAGTGACCAATATATCTGTTTCATCCGACGAATCCCCAGATCCAACACTGAATTTTAACGCTCCTGGTGCTGATCACCGCGGTGTCCTTTCAAGTACAGTTGAGAGAGAACCAGAAAATGAGCGTAATGATCCCAAAACATCACCTCACTTGGTAAGCGAATCAAAAACTAGAGTCCCTGTGTGGAAATGGAATATGAAATTCACAGGCGATTCCAAAGTACATTCTGCATCCGATTTTGTTAGAAAAGTTTCTGATCTAGCGAAGTCGAGAAATATTTCGAATGAAGAGCTCTTCAACTCTGCTATAGAATTATTTGATGGTGTAGCATTGAAGTGGTTCCAGTCAACAGCAAGTTGCAAAAACATTAACTGCTGGAAGTCACTGTGCGACAAATTAGTTGCTGACTTTGAAAGTCCTTCATACACAGAAGATTTACTAGACACTATAAAGGCTCGCAAGCAATCTTCTGCAGAAAACATTGTCACGTTTTTCGCCACAATGGAGAATTTTTTTCTTACATTAAATACAGACCTTGAAACATCAGAAATGACAAAAATACTAAGGAGAAATATTCTCCCCGAGTATTCTAGAAATCTCGCCCTCCATGAATTTAAAACAGTTAGCGAGCTTAAAGAAGCATGTAAAACCCTTGAGCATACATTTAAAGAAACTGCAAAAGGGAGACAACGTCAAGATTGTGCAGGGGCTAGGTACGTGAATGTAATCGACGAACAAAGAAACTTGGAAAATCGAAGCGTACCTGCTGGGCAAGTTTCAGGAAGTACATGGTTCCAAAATAATAGGTACCGCCGTGGAAATTATACTTCAAACAACAGAAATTGGGATGCGCAAAGACGTCCACCACAACAAAACCGTTCAAATAGTTCTTGGCAAAGCAATAGAAGATATGAAAGTGGCCGAGATCCCAGAAGGGGTGATTGGCGTAACTCTAACTATACAAATAGCAATGATAGATTTATAAGAAACCCAAATGAACTGCGTGATAGGAAACCGGAAAACTCTGCAGGGACCGAAGTCTTTGGACCAGACGAGGTTCCGATAGAACAAATAAACGGTCCAGAAGATTTTCAAGATCCAACAATTCAAACCAGCAATTAACAATTTACAGTGAACCTAGGGATAGTAGACCTTTTATAAACATAAGGATACTTGGAGTCAATATATCATGTCTCATAGATACGGGATCATTATATTCCATAGCAGGCCACAAGGGCATCAAACTCTTAAAAGATCTTGGCTTAAGACTCGACAAGAGAAGGACTAATAAGTTCTCTACTGCAGATAGAGCATTACATTTTTCATTAGGAACTTTCGACGTTCCTGTTCAAGTTAATAATCTAGTAAAAATAATAAGATTCCATGCAATACCTACCTTCCCACATGAGATTATTTTAGGTGTAGATTTTTGGCGATATTTTGGTGGCAAACTAGATCTGAATGGTGAGATATGGCCTTGTAATATATTAGATACTGAGTCAAGTACAAAACCTTTATTGTTTGACAAGTCTTGCCTTAGTGAAAAACAAAATAACAATCTAAATCATATAGTTGAAAAGTTCTCAGAATTATCAAGAAGGGGCTTAGGGCGCACGCATTTGTTAGTACATAAGATAGACACAGGTATTTCTGAACCCATTAAACAAAGGTACTATCCAGTCTCTCCAGTAATACAGAGCAGGATGAAGGCTGAGCTTGATCGAATGATATCCTTAAATGTAGTCGAACCTTCGACAAGTCCATGGTGTTCACCGATTGTGCTTGTGAAAAAGAAAAATGGAAAAGATCGCCTTTGCCTGGATAGCAGAAAGCTTAACAGCGTCACGAAGAAATGTGCGTATCCACTGCCTTATGTGTCTTCTATTCTAGATAGATTAGGAAAGACTCGATATATTTCATCAATCGATCTAGAGAGTGCATTCTGGCAAATACCTCTGTCTGAAGACTCTAAAGAGAAGACAGCATTTGTAGTGCCCGGATATAGCTTTTTCCAGTTTAACGTACTACCATTTGGGTTAAATAATGCTGCCCAGACGATGCAAAAGCTCATGGAGAAGCTAGAAGCGTCCATGCTATCTTATGACGCACGCCATCCGATGCTGCTGCCATACGCTCATCAATTCACTAAGCTTTTAATGAATGACATTCACAAAGAAAACTTACATGTGGCTCCGCAAGCATTGCTTAATATCACTAGACAACGCTTTTGGCCTATTAAAGGCAAGTCAATTGCACGATTAATAGTACAGCACTGCACTCGTTGTGTAAGGGCAAAACCTAAAATGTTTACACAACTAATGGGTAACCTCCCAGCTGCCAGAGTGTAGCGTGCCAAATTATATGCCCGGCGATTAGCCGAATCCGCATTCCCAATTTCACACCCGATCCTTAGTTAGTGCACATCCGATAACAAGGAAAATTCGAATTCTCATGACTGTACTACATTAGCGCCTAGACCTAAAATTCGGAGTATGAGTGGCTGTGAGTTCGCAGGAATTCTTGTAGTTCTTCTTGAAAAGTGCTTTAGAAAAGAAAGACGAAGACTGTGTAAAATTAAACAAAAACAAAAGTTACGCATAAATTGAGCTACATTAGTAAAGATTAAATAAAAATTAATTACGTTAGCTTAAGTGTAAAAAGTGATGTAAAAAGAATAAGAAGAATCTACATATATAATATGGATATTTGTACAAGGGGAACCATGCGATTGTGCCTAGCCCCTATTTAAGCACGAGTATAAAAGAAGGCAGGAAAAGGAAAAAAAAGCAGTAAACGGAAAAATTAAAAAGAAACAAGAATTGATAACCTAAGAAAAAAAAATCCACGTGGAAACCAATCCAGAAATATCCAATCGGATCCCAGGACCTGCTTAAGAATATAGAGATAAGTCTTAGCCTAATATCTATTTATTTATTTAAATTCTATTTATGTATATATATGCATGTTTTTTTAGTTATAAGTGTTCAGAAACAAATAATATAATTCAATTTGGTTAGTATAGTATAAAGGCGCCCACGTAAGTAGTGCAGACGAGCGTATAGTTAAGCAACTCTCTTTTATACATATATCATTGAATAAAATGCAAAAAAAAGTGCATGCATAAACTAAAGTGTTGTTCAAGAGAGAAAGGCACAAGAATTCCACGGCCAACAAAAAGGAAATAAGAGCAATAGTTCATTTTCGAGATTTTCTTTGCGCAAATACTAGAGGGCATCAGAAATTCAAGTCGTCGTCTTAACGGGCCTACGATTTGCTCTCGCTCGGGTACAATTAATTAACTGCAGCACAAAGTTGCTATATAAAATTTGGGGGCTCAACCGGAATCATTTTCTCTGCGTAATATCGGACCTATTTCTTGATTTGTTTACTAACTCTTAATGCATGCAAAAAAACAAAAAAGACGATATATACATATAGAAATAAAAATAAAGAGAGGTATTAACATCAAAGTAATGCGAAGAGCGCATATTAAAAGTTCCGAGCCCAATATCATACCGTGACTTTATCCAAAAGTCCAGTCAATTTATTCTCGCCGAAACAATTACCGCTTATCACCACAAATTCGATATCAGAAAAATTAGTCATTAGCCGATTGCCATTCCATGCAAGCATACAGTCTTGTGAAATCAAAGGTTACGTGTTATTATAATTAATCCTATAATTCGTCCAAAATTACAGTGTGCATAACTTCATTTAATTGCGTAAATCTATGTGTGACAAAAAAAATATATATAAAAAAAAGTGAGATTCGTGATTTCTAAGCTCTAATCTGAAATATTTGTGTTAACCTGGGAGATAGATATGTATAGAGCTGCCAAGGAAGCTCAATTATGTAGTGACATATAAGGCAAACATTCGATCCTTATTGTAATGCGAGCTGTGGAAAAAAGGAAGGGGTGAGAGTTTACTTAACTAAATTAAAGTGCATGCATATTTGTAGGAATTTAATATTTCCAATAAAATATAAAGTGCTTAGTCAATCTTGCAATTATTTTTGCTATAACTGCTAGCTATTATATATAAATTGAGTGTCTATGTCAGTGATCCGATCGTTTAGGAGAGAACAACCTCGGTAGCCGCAATTGTTGATTACGTCAAATAGCGGGTAGAGATAAGAGCTAGGGAATTTCGGATGATTACAGCTGTGTTTTGTTGTTGATTTTTTTGCAATCTACTATTGAAGTAACCGTCATCTGTTTCATATTATTCTACCAGAAAACGCAGTCTGAAGGTATCGACAGAGGAATGCCTACTAGTACCCCGGCAGCCATACAAAAAGTTTTGATCATAAGCAAAACAAAAAAATAATAAAACAAAGGTGAATTAACCCCAAGGCGGCTTCGTTCCTACGTATGATTAAAGCAAAGTGTTCACAATTAGTTGCATATGTTCAGTGGCATATATATATGTACGTTTATGTCAACCCATTCCGAGTAATATCTCTTGGTAAAAGAAAGTGAGCTTTATTACACTAATAAGGTTCGCTCAGCTGGTTTTAAGTACGTCACATCTTTTTTACTTTATAGCCTTAAATTTTGTAGGTGTAAATATTTAGCTACCTCGAAAGTATTCGAGTCTCAATACCGATTCCAGTCAACTGCAGTAGAGTCAGTTTCAAAGTAAAATTTCAATAACTTTTAAAATGAGTGCACTACGAAAAATGTTGGATCACGTATCTGACAGCCTGGTCCGATACGAGCTTGAGTGTAGAGGACAAGAAATAAGATATACTACAATGAGGACTAGGAAATTGAAGCTACTTAAAATTTTGGAAGAAGATTGCAAGCTTCAAGAGCCTCCAGAAATTAAATCTGCTCTACCGCCGAATGATGATATTGCCCAATGCACAAAAATTTTGAATTTCTATGAAGAAGAATTTGAGTTACAGAAACACACAATCAGTATCATAGAAGCGTTATCATGCAAGATGGATTTTCTTAAAATTAGAATTCATCGTGTCTCAACGGCCGATGATGTTGAAAAGGTTTCTCTAAGTAGCTTGAAGACTAAATTCGAAGAACTTCAATTAAAAGTGACCAATATATCTGTTTCATCCGACGAATCCCCAGATCCAACACTGAATTTTAACGCTCCTGGTGCTGATCACCGCGGTGTCCTTTCAAGTACAGTTGAGAGAGAACCAGAAAATGAGCGTAATGATCCCAAAACATCACCTCACTTGGTAAGCGAATCAAAAACTAGAGTCCCTGTGTGGAAATGGAATATGAAATTCACAGGCGATTCCAAAGTACATTCTGCATCCGATTTTGTTAGAAAAGTTTCTGATCTAGCGAAGTCGAGAAATATTTCGAATGAAGAGCTCTTCAACTCTGCTATAGAATTATTTGATGGTGTAGCATTGAAGTGGTTCCAGTCAACAGCAAGTTGCAAAAACATTAACTGCTGGAAGTCACTGTGCGACAAATTAGTTGCTGACTTTGAAAGTCCTTCATACACAGAAGATTTACTAGACACTATAAAGGCTCGCAAGCAATCTTCTGCAGAAAACATTGTCACGTTTTTCGCCACAATGGAGAATTTTTTTCTTACATTAAATACAGACCTTGAAACATCAGAAATGACAAAAATACTAAGGAGAAATATTCTCCCCGAGTATTCTAGAAATCTCGCCCTCCATGAATTTAAAACAGTTAGCGAGCTTAAAGAAGCATGTAAAACCCTTGAGCATACATTTAAAGAAACTGCAAAAGGGAGACAACGTCAAGATTGTGCAGGGGCTAGGTACGTGAATGTAATCGACGAACAAAGAAACTTGGAAAATCGAAGCGTACCTGCTGGGCAAGTTTCAGGAAGTACATGGTTCCAAAATAATAGGTACCGCCGTGGAAATTATACTTCAAACAACAGAAATTGGGATGCGCAAAGACGTCCACCACAACAAAACCGTTCAAATAGTTCTTGGCAAAGCAATAGAAGATATGAAAGTGGCCGAGATCCCAGAAGGGGTGATTGGCGTAACTCTAACTATACAAATAGCAATGATAGATTTATAAGAAACCCAAATGAACTGCGTGATAGGAAACCGGAAAACTCTGCAGGGACCGAAGTCTTTGGACCAGACGAGGTTCCGATAGAACAAATAAACGGTCCAGAAGATTTTCAAGATCCAACAATTCAAACCAGCAATTAACAATTTACAGTGAACCTAGGGATAGTAGACCTTTTATAAACATAAGGATACTTGGAGTCAATATATCATGTCTGATAGATACGGGATCATTATATTCCATAGCAGGCCACAAGGGCATCAAACTCTTAAAAGATCTTGGCTTAAGACTCGACAAGAGAAGGACTAATAAGTTCTCTACTGCAGATAGAGCATTACATTTTTCATTAGGAACTTTCGACGTTCCTGTTCAAGTTAATAATCTAGTAAAAATAATAAGATTCCATGCAATACCTACCTTCCCACATGAGATTATTTTAGGTGTAGATTTTTGGCGATATTTTGGTGGCAAACTAGATCTGAATGGTGAGATATGGCCTTGTAATATATTAGATACTGAGTCAAGTACAAAACCTTTATTGTTTGACAAGTCTTGCCTTAGTGAAGAACAAAATAACAATCTAAATCATATAGTTGAAAAGTTCTCAGAATTATCAAGAAGGGGCTTAGGGCGCACGCATTTGTTAGTACATAAGATAGACACAGGTATTTCTGAACCCATTAAACAAAGGTACTATCCAGTCTCTCCAGTAATACAGAACAGGATGAAGGCTGAGCTTGATCGAATGATATCCTTAAATGTAGTCGAACCTTCGACAAGTCCATGGTGTTCACCGATTGTGCTTGTGAAAAAGAAAAATGGAAAAGATCGCCTTTGCCTGGATAGCAGAAAGCTTAACAGCGTCACGAAGAAATGTGCGTATCCACTGCCTTATGTGTCTTCTATTCTAGATAGATTAGGAAAGACTCGATATATTTCATCAATCGATCTAGAGAGTGCATTCTGGCAAATACCTCTGTCTGAAGACTCTAAAGAGAAGACAGCATTTGTAGTGCCCGGATATAGCTTTTTCCAGTTTAACGTACTACCATTTGGGTTAAATAATGCTGCCCAGACGATGCAAAAGCTCATGGATGGCCTTTTCCTCCACGCAGCCGACAAAGGGATATTTATATACCTAGATGACATTATCATAACTTCAGAGACATTTGAGGATCACCTCAATGCCCTAAATTATGTTTACAACAAACTCAGTTCTGCCAATTTAAGCATCATTGTTGACAAAAGCAAATTCTGTCGCCCATCACTACAATACTTAGGGTTTTTACTTGATAAAAATTGGTTGCGTACGGACCCGGATAAAGTGGAAGCAATTCTAAATTTTCCTAGTCCAAAAACTTATAAGGAGCTTAAACGCTTCATCGGACTATGTTCGTGGTACAGGTGGTTCGTTAAAAACTACGCAATCGTGGCAGCGCCTCTACACGATCTTACAAAAGGTAATAAGAACAGGCCTATAAGCTGGACAGAAGCAGCTCATGACAGTTTTATTGAATTAAAGAATGCTTTGATATCAGCACCTGTCCTTTCTACTCCTGAATTCGAAAAACCTTTTAGCATACACTGTGATGCTTCTGATATTTGTTTGGGTGCAGTAATAACACAGGGAGATGGTGAAGATGAATACCCGGTAGCCTTCGCGAGTAGAAAACTACGAGGAGCGGAAGCCAACTATTCCACCACCGAAAAAGAATGTCTCGCTGTGTTATTTGCAGTAGAAAAATTTAGGCTTTATATAGAGGGTAGTCATTTTAAGGTGTATACGGATCACCACTCTTTAGTTTGGTTGTTCATACAACAGAACCCTTCAGGCAGGATCGCTAGATGGATCATGAGACTGCAACAATTTGATTTTTCAGTTATTCATAAGAAAGGGAAGCATAATGTCGTTGCGGATTGTATTTCTAGAATTCCCGATATAAATCTGATAAAGTTCGATGTGCAAGCAGAAGACACATGGTATCTGAAAATGATAGCAAAAGTTTCATTAAGTCCCAATCGATTTCATAACTGGAAGGTTGACGGAGAAAAGTTATACCTCAAATTTAAAGACAGCGACGTTAGATACGGTCAACAGCTATGTAAGCTGGTGATACCGGAATCTGCTAGAAAATCTGTGCTACAAGATTGTCACGACAATCCTATGTCAGGACATTTTGGCATAGCAAAGACCAAATCCAAAGTTCTTAGCCGATATTATTGGCCAGGGGTACCATTAGATGTTAAAAAATACGTGAACGCATGCGAGACATGCAAGAAAAGCAAAGCAAGTAATGAAAAGAAAAGTGGTAAAATGGGCGAATGCAAGAAATCCGACCAACCCTGGCAAATAATTTCCATGGATTTGTTAGGACCCCTTCCGCGGTCATCCAAGGGACATATTGCATTATTAGTAGTGGTTGACCTCTTCACCAAGTTTTCCTGCATATTTCCATTACGATCCACGACAGCACCTAATATAATAAAAAATGTAGAAGATAAAGTTTTCCTCCAATTTGGAATACCACAGACGGTTATTACCGACAACGGTCCACAATTCCGATCAAAAGAATTTAAGAACCTTCTCGAAAAATATAACGTCCCAAATATATGGTATAATTGTAACTACCACCCGCAGAATAATTTCACTGAGCGTTATAATCGAACGATTGGGAACATGCTGAGATCATATGTAGGTACAAATCATAAACACTGGGATAAAGAACTAAACAAAATTAACGTCGCACTAAATACAGCTGTCAACGATACCACAGGCCATACCCCATTTTATCTCAATTTCGGTAGGGAATTCATATATAGTGGGGATGAATATAAGCTCATTGAACCAAACTGCGACCCCTTAAAATCACGAGACAGCTTTCTCCAAAAGTTTAGACTAGATCGAGATAAGAACCTGGATAGGATTATAAATAAACACAGGATTAACAAGATACACTACGACACAAGACGAGATGAAGGGGTAGTATTTCAAATAGGTGATACAGTATTTAAAAAAACGTATCCGGTGTCCGACAATTCGAAAGGTTTCTCGGCAAAACTGGCTCCAAAGTATACTAAATGTGTAGTTACCGAAAGGATATCGAATTTGTGCTATAGACTGAAAGATGAAAAGGGTAATGATATTGGGCGTTGGCACATAAAGGATCTTAAACGATAAGTAATATATAGGTAATAACTAAGTATGTATTTGTATTTGTAGGGGCGGTAATCGTAGTGATCCCGACTCCCTTTGTAGTCTAAGAAAAATTGTCCTTTGCTTGTAAAAGCACAATTTTTCTTATCCGGGCGTATTGTAGCGTGCCAAATTATATGCCCGGCGATTAGCCGAATCCGCATTCCCAATTTCACACCCGATCCTTAGTTAGTGCACATCCGATAACAAGGAAAATTCGAATTCTCATGACTGTACTACATTAGCGCCTAGACCTAAAATTCGGAGTATGAGTGGCTGTGAGTTCGCAGGAATTCTTGTAGTTCTTCTTGAAAAGTGCTTTAGAAAAGAAAGACGAAGACTGTGTAAAATTAAACAAAAACAAAAGTTACGCATAAATTGAGCTACATTAGTAAAGATTAAATAAAAATTAATTACGTTAGCTTAAGTGTAAAAAGTGATGTAAAAAGAATAAGAAGAATCTACATATATAATATGGATATTTGTACAAGGGGAACCATGCGATTGTGCCTAGCCCTTTTTTAAGCACGAGTATAAAAGAAGGCAGGAAAAGGAAAAAAAAGAAGTAAACGGAAAAATTAAAAAGAAACAAGAATTGATAACCTAAAAAAAAAAAAATCCACGTGGAAACCAATCCAGAAATATCCAATCGGATCCCAGGACCTGCTTAAGAATATAGAGATAAGTCTTAGCCTAATATCTATTTATTTATTTAAATTCTATTTATGTATATATATGCATGTTTTTTTAGTTATAAGTGTTCAGAAACAAATAATATAATTCAATTTGGTTAGTATAGTATAAAGGCGCCCACGTAAGTAGTGCAGACGAGCGTATAGTTAAGCAACTCTCTTTTATACATATATCATTGAATAAAATGCAAAAAAAAAGTGCATGCATAAACTAAAGTGTTGTTCAAGAGAGAAAGGCACAAGAATTCCACGGCCAACAAAAAGGAAATAAGAGCAATAGTTCATTTTCGAGATTTTCTTTGCGCAAATACTAGAGGGCATCAGAAATTCAAGTCGTCGTCTTAACGGGCCTACGATTTGCTCTCGCTCGGGTACAATTAATTAACTGCAGCACAAAGAAAGTTGCTATAAGAGTTCAACCTGCTCGGCCATTTGTCAACTCTGGAGTTGATTTTTGTGGACCAATAACAATCCATTATCGTTTAAGAGGCAAAAGACCCCACAAAGGATACGTTGCAGTATTCTGCTGTTTCGCTACAAAGGCCGTCCATCTCGAGGTAGTTAGTGACCTAACCACAGATGCCTTCATCGCTGCACTAAAATGCTTCATAGGCAGAAGAGGTCATTGTCTCAATCTTTATTGCGACAACGCAACGAACTTCGTGGGAGCGAAAAATCAACTGCAAGAACTTAAAGAAATCACCTATTCAGATCAGTCAAAAGAAAGAATCTCTACCAGTTGCAGTACAAGAGGCATTGACTTCCATTTTATACCACCAAGGGCCCCTCATTTCGGTGGACTTTGGGAAGCCAAATCTGCTAAACATCTATTACATAGAAGCATTGCATCAACGTCGTTAACCTATGAGGAGTTAGAAACTGTAATGATAGAGATAGAGGCGATATTGAATTCTAGGCCACTTACGTCAATGTCCAATGATCCGAATGACTTGACCGCCCTAACACCGGGCCACTTTCTTACTGGAGAGCCTCTAACATCCACAATTGATGCTAGGTCAGAACCGATCAAGACAAATCTACAGAACAGGTGGAAAATGATCACACACCTAAAACAAGAATTCTGGATACGTTGGTCAAGGGAATACCTCAACGAATTGCAATACCGCCTCAAATGGAATCGAATCTGTCACAATGTTAAACCAGGAAGAATAGTGATCTTGAAGGAAGATAATCTACCTGTCATGAAATGGCCTCTAGGTAGAATTTTAAAAACTTACCAAGGCAATGATGGATATATCAGAGTAGCAGACGTAAAGACTGCGACCGGAATTCTTCGGCGACCTATACATAGGCTCTCCCCACTTCCATGCGAAGAAGAGGCATCAGACTGCGAACCAACACCATCTGTATCACACAAGGAAGACAACCAATCCCATGAAGGTCTTAAACGCCAGCACGAATCATCTCAAACGGGGACGAATATAATCAACCAATCGAACGATATTACACCATCGAATCGAGACAGTAGACGCGCTAGAGAAGCTCCAAGGAAGAAAATGCGTCCTTCAATTGGATCTGCACTAATAAGTTTACTCTTAACTTGCTTGATTCTTCCAATCACTGAAGCAAATCCAATCGAAAACACAAAGTTTCATAATCGCCCGGGTATCCGGTTTGACAAAATGGGAACAACAAGCTTAGTGTCATCTGAATGGGATCTGGTGGTATACTATGATTTGAAATCATATTGGCTTGAGTATGCGGCTTTAATCAAGGGTACCACTGCAGTGCAGCATCTCTGTGACCAGATCGACATTAACAGTGGTTGCACTCAGATACTTAAACAACTAGAACACATTAAGGAGGAGATAGACAGAGACAATGAGCTGCTTTCGGCCGATTTATCAGCCCTTAGACAAAAACGGGGAGCACTCAATTTCGTGGGAAATGTAGCTAACTCATTATTCGGAGTTCTCGACAACGAATACGCAGAGAAAATGTCTCAAGTCATTCAGGATATCAAGGAAAATGACAATCACTCACTTTCTCTCCTAAAAAATCAAACCTCCATAGTGGATTCCACTATTAATATAATGAAACGAGATCAGCTAGCTACTCAAGAAAAATTCCACGCAATAAACAATCAGTTGAGTCAACTAAGCAACCAGATCGACACTACTGAAAAGGAAGTCTATCAACAAAAGGTACAGCACCTTGTGGTGTCATTATCCCTCCAGTTAATGTTGATTATCACAAGTGTACAGAGGATTCAATCATCTCTCATAGACACGTTAACCGACATCCGTCACGGAAAAATCAGTCCACTGCTGCTTGCACCCCAACAACTAAGGGAAGCAATAGCAATCATAAAAATGAATTTACCATCAACTTTGAGCTTGCCAATGAAACAAACTGAGATCTTACATCTATACCAACTAATGATAGTGCAAGGACGGGTAGTTGACAAACTCGCAATTTTCCAAATTAAACTACCACTCATAAATGCAGAAGAGTTCGAATTATTGAAGGTATTTCCAATACCATTCCTGATAAATGGAACACTAATGTGCATAAGGCCGCATTCAACCTATTTAGCTATCAGCTCGCATCGAGACAACTATTACCCGCTGTCCGATCAAAAAATTTCGTCATGCGTGGCAACTGGATATGAGGAACATTATCTATGCAATCAGCATCATCCAATATACAACAGAGGGTCTCAAATCAGCAAGTGCGAGATCAGTTTCTTAAATGACGCACCTACTCCAAAGGAGTGTCAATTAAAGGAAATAAGAGAAAACTCAGTATGGATTCAGACTCTCCATAAAAACAAATGGATATATGCACTTACGGAGGCTTTAATAATCAACGCGGTGTGTGAAAATAAGGCCTTTACTACAACATTGCAAGGATCTGGCCTTCTAACCATCCAACCCAATTGCATACTTAAGCATCATTCAGTTACTATCGAAGAGCAACATAAATATCCGAGTAATATAACAACATCATATGAGAAGCTGATTAATGATTTCAACACGACTGTTTCATGGTCACCGGCCCCAGCCTTGGTAAATTCACCCACTTACCATGGACAATGGAAGGAACTGAGCCTCTTACAGCAACAACTCTCATCTCAAAATCTAGAGCTGCCGAAATTAATACACGAACGGACATCTCACACAACCATCATTGGATATATAAGTATCTGTCTTACAATAATTGTGTTCATATCATTAATTACAAAATTAATATTATCAAAAAGGCAGAAGCAGCAGTCTACAGTGCCAATACCCAAACCTAGAAATCACAAAGAGCCGGACTTTAGCGTCATCATAGATTGAACATTCGTTCAACGTGGGGGAGAATGTTTGCACTCGGCAAAAGGGTCAACGGTCGCATATAATCAGCAAGTACTTGCTCTATAAGCGGGCGCTTGCCCCCAAAAACAATAACGCTAATTCTAGCGAATAATTCTTGCATTCAATGTGTCATTGCAAATATTTTTATGAATATGACACCCAGTCAAAGGTGCAAGAGAAGAATGCAAGAATTACTCGACTGATTGTAATTTAAGTAGGTAAGCATTTTACATTTAAGTTATTTCATTATTCGTTTTTTTTTGTTATCGCCTTGCATAGCCAAGCAACTTATTGCAATTTTAAGTTATTAGTAAATATGTATGTAGGTATTGATTTTCGTAATTAGTGATAGGTATGAACATATTAAGAATTGCTTAGTTAAGTGTAATTTTAATATAAATTGAATATGGTCTGTAATAAACGATCAGTATAGTTTTTAGTAGCAAACAGTTGTCTTTTATTTTGAGTTCACTTAATCAAGCTTCCCTTTAGATTCTAATTTTGGTGTAGTGGTACAAGAGCCGCTGCACTCTCATCCAAAGCCAAGGTGTAACACTTTGACTTATTAAATTTTCATAGAGAACAAAATAGTTCTTGATCAGCGATCATACCTTTTATGATGTAATTCATATTACTAATAATTCAAGTCTAGGCTATTTTTTTTTTTGCATTAAGTTGAGAATTGGTTAAATTAAATATAATTAAATATAAATTAAATATAATATTAATGTGGGATGATGTGACGACTTAGATGAGTAATGAAAATTGTATAGCTGCAGCCTTGTTAGAATTTTTTAGTCTTCAAGTGTAATGGGATGACTGGTAATTTTATATCAAACAAACTCGCACAGCCGAGAAAAGTAAACAAGTTGAGCGATTTTTTTGTGTCTATTGGAAAGTCTTTCGCTCAGTAAAAATCTTATCAGCAATACCGCTTCATATTTATATCCTCTAAAGTATCATCATCCGAAATGGTGTTGTATCAATAGTGCAATAGTGAAGACCGTGGTACTATAAGTTAAAAGCTTTGGTGGATGGTATTTAGCATCACATAATTCTAGTAGGATATAGAAGCTTTGGTGAAGACCGGGGCGATGGTCGAGAGTGGTTGGTGTTATTTACTTATTTTTAAATCTTGTCATGAAAGCATTAGGTTGGTTAGGGTTAGGTAGAAGGTGGCATGATTATATTAATTTAGTTTTGGATGAGTAGTGGAGTGCTGTAATATGTCTCGCTCCAACACATTAGGAAGCTTTAGTGAATACCGTACCTTGAAACCATCTCGCTCTCTCAAAACATCTTTCTCTCTCTAGCACACATGTTTGAGGTGGACTTGATCATATGCATGCCAGCTTGGAGCTTGCTTGTCAGCTTTATGTACTATGAGTATAGTATGGTTGCCTGGAATTATCAGGCTTGTTGTTGAACGGGGCTATATAACTTGTTGGCTGAGATCATTAGCGGCGGGGTGGGGCCACTTTACTGATCTAACTTCTATTCGTACAGAAATGTGGTGTTTTGATAATCCTAAGCCTACTTTCTTATCTTCCGAACCAAATAAATTGTTAACCAAATGACTACGATTCCTCAATCAAGAACTCCCTTTGAGTAATCATTGTATATGGCGCCGTACCTTGGGCTGATGATATCGAATGTAGCTGCCTACAGATTCGGGCTCCGGCTGCAAATAGACACACATTCAGCTGGGAGTTAGTGGGCGTAAATTTGATACCACACTTCTTGTAGGCAGCCAAAAGTTTTATTCTTCCAAGAATTTTACCGATCGAAACGTTTCATTGGAATGTAAACAAATTTTCACATTTTCTTGTATGTAAACAATCTCATTTGCAAATTCGGCCAGCAGAATAAAGTAATCAAATTAATTTGAATGATTTTCTTGTTCGTGTAATTCAATATCATCTCAGCATGTAAGCAAATTCGTTGGAATTCATCCTGTGCAATTTTAGCAGCAGGATCATTCATGTTTACAAACCGTTCCTATAAAAGCCCAAGCAAACTTTTGGGGAGCATCAGTCAGTTTTAGTGAGTCTCCGTGATAGTACATAAAAAATAAAAATGACAACCGCGCTAGTAAATAAAAGTTTTTCAGTAATTAAAAACTTGCGGAAGGATGTGTTGAAGTGTTTAACAAATTCAGAGAATAAAGACTATATTGTTAAAAAGTGCAGCAGAAACATACATAAATTTCAAGTTGCATTTCGGAAGTGCAATGAGAGTGCTATGAAACGACATTTCGAAAGCTGTCTCGAGCAAATTAAAGCATTGAGAGCACTATTGAGAACTCCGAGTCGAGGTGGAGGAATCACTCGCGTAAGAAGAAGTGATTTTGTAAAGTGGAAGGAAATAAAGACAGCGTTCGCAGACAGAATTCGACAAGGTGTTATTGCAAATTTAAAACATATCGAGCCGAAGCTATTTATGCAAGACGCTGCCAAATTATTTACGCGTCGTGTTAAAAATACCTTAAAACATTATTTTAATATTAAAGTCTCTACAAGGTTTTGCGGTGAATTTGTTAAAGAAACTGGTGACAATGAAACTATAAAAGACATTAAATATTTCCAAGCGAGAACTGCTCCAATTAGTGCAGATGATAATTTAGAGGAGTGGTTTAAATCAAACATTTTGGATCCAATACACACTCAGCTGGAAGAATTCCAGGAAAAAGACAGTGGCTGGGCACTGCACTCAATAATACATCTAGCAGTACACATCAACAAGTTTGAACAACTCCGAGGATCTTCATATATACCTCTACCAAAGGATATTGCATCAAAGAAAGCTTGCATTAGTTTGAAAAATAATGATGAAGCATGCTTCGCATGGGCCGTAACATCTGCGCTATATCCTACAACTGTCAGCTCCGATAGGACCTCATCATACCCACATTATTCAACTGTACTTAATTTAAATGGGATAACATTTCCCATGACACTTAAGCAAAGCTGTTAAGCTGTTATCTGACCTGTTCGAAAAGCTGTTTAGTTTTTATCTGACCTGTTTATAAGCTGTTAAGCAATTATCAGACCTGTTCGGTTTCAAAGGTGATGCCGGGGGGTCAAGGTCGAGCCCACGTCTAAATGTCTTTTCTCAAGCCGTCCTAACATTCTGGGTAAAACGCTCAACTGCCCGATTAGGAGCTCGCTGTAGTGGGCAAATATTATTCGGGAGCTCTGGACTTAGTAGGGAAATTGAATAAAAAGTATACCATATATAAAATATCATTATTGATTTATTATTAATTGAAAAATATTAACATTTAATTCTTAGTGTATCATTCAATTCCTTTAATCGGTTTGCCTATAACTGTAATAACACTTTCTTTATTTTACAATAATGTATATTTTATACTATAATACCTACAATTAAAACAAACTATTTCATTAAATGGTATTTTAGCTATAATACAATTTTTATTTACAATACATATCTTATACTATCCTTAGATTATATGTTTTCTGCGTCTGCTCCTTGCTGTTCTGATTGAATAGAGTAATGTCCCCATGGTAGAGTATCCGTTGTCCCACTCATAATATACCGCTTGTTATCATATGGACTCAATGCAATCTTCTTTTCGTTGATCGTGTAAACATTATGGTTATGCGATCGTATGGAGCTCTGATTAGCAGTTAATACTCGCTTGTTATTCAAACATTCGACGTAGTCTTCGAAATTGATATACCTCTGGACTACATTAGTCTTTACTCCTTTTGCTTTCTTTACAGTTTTACCATCGTTTATACGCAGACTGTATATTTTCGAGCGCAAGCCTACAAATTCGCTCATGATTTTCCCATTAAGCTCATCCTTCATTAGACCAGGAATCTTTATATTCATGAGCGGTAAATCGAACTGGTTATCTTCTGGGTAATCACTTGTATCAAATTTGTTTATATTTTCAGCCATGAACTCATATGCATTTTTCTCTTCAAGTTCATATATTAGAGAATCTGTATCTGTATACATGACTTTACATTTATCTCCAAATTGACGCTGCATAAGACTGTAATGGAAATCGTAGAGGCATATCTTTGAAATTTCCATAACTGCCATTCCAATATAGAGAGGCTTATTGAATAATATTTTGAGTCGCCTTAATTCCACAGCAACTAAATTCTCATCAAATATCGTTGCACTGTCGAAGTTGGGTGCCGCAATCCGAGATTTTGCACCATAGCGACCTTCCCACTTGACGCAAAGCTTGATATCGCTATACTTGCGCACATTTTCCATGGTCTTATCAAAAGCTGCATTATTCATCTTTTTATAGCTGTCCTTCTCATGATTGCTTGTAGCCTGCATCCGTTGGGTAGTATTTAAGTCAATATATGGTTTAAGCCAAGCTGATTGGTCGAATTGAAGAACCCGGCGCACTTTTTTCAAGATGAGTCCATGTGATAAGCATTGCTTCAAATTTCGGTAGGGTATAATATATTTAGTTTTTGGATGTAAAGTTGTCAATAGCTTTCCTAATTTTGCTCCAGGTGATGCTGCATGCTCAGAACAAAACGGTAAGTCCTTATGCTTATCATGTAGATGTTGAGGATAATCCAAATCGACTTCGAATATGTATCCAGTTGGAGAATCATCAGGAATTTCGGAAACGTTAATATTGGGAACATCAACCCATTTTAATCCTCCGGTTGGTAAATGCTGTGACATGGCCCATCCATAAAGGTTATTCACATCATAATACATCAAGTATTTCTCTTTCTCCTCAGGCTTAAAATCATCCATATATTTATTATTTGCTTTACTATATCTGTTCGAACATTGACTTATACCACCTCGAATGCCTCTCTATATGAATAGCAGTATATCTACGCCGGTTATCAGCTCTAATTTCACATTAGTGTATTTCAGCATAGCATCCCATGTTAGGCCTGGCATGGTGTAATAATGTGCTGGATCTAAATTGTACGTCTTCATGCACACTTCTCGAAAGTTCTCAAACACATCGGCCAATAGGAGAACATCAGTCTTAAGGTATAGATCTGAATATTCACCAAGTGTTTGTATTTTAAATTTTTGCCAGACCTCTTCAGCATGATTGTAGTCCTCAGGTGATATAGCACTGTCAGTTAGTTTATTGTAGAATTCTTCCTGTGTTGGCAAGTTCTGGAAATCCAATTTATCCCAATCATCAATAAAATCATATGGGAAGACACCTTTGCGCGTAAGAAGGTTGATAGTGTCATCATCCAATCCTTGCCATACTGATCTTGTAGTGTTTAATTTATCCATTGGCAGCAATGATGATAGCTTATTTAAAGATTCTGCCATAAAACGGAAGGAATCGATGAATCTGAATTTTATATGGCTGCCTTCCATGTGCTTGGTGAACGAGATATATCTTTCCTTGTTTATTGGTAAGAGATCAACTTTTCCTGGGAAAGATGTAGCTATATCCTTAAAAATGAAGTGGGCATCATATCCGGATAAATTATGAAAAATTACTGGAACTATGGAGCAATCTTGATACATGAGATTGCATGCATTATGCGCTGGTCCTCGATATTTGCCTGTTAAGTGGCAATGATCCCGAATTCGTTCCTCATCAGCTTCAAACGTTTTTTCACATATATGGCAGCAAGTATTTTCCATATGTGAACGCCGTTCCTCTTTAGTCAGGGGTTGCATTTGCCTGATGTTCAGCTTTTCCTGTATAGCTATGGATGCCATTTTTTGCAATTCTAATGCAAACCATTGTTGGCAATTCTTGCCTCGATATGCTCTGTAATATGAGAACTTAGCATCATGTTTGCAGTGGAAATAGAACCCTATGCTATGAACTTCATGTTCCTGGATACGCTGTGTATTTTGATCGTTTCCCTTAATCGGCTTCAATATTGACTCAAGATCGGCATACACACAAAACAGGACTGGATTCTTATGGTTATAATTCTTAAATTCCAGCCATTTCTTTTCCTCTGATGGAAACATAATTCTGCAATCATTTTGCTTCTCGTGTGATGCTAATTTTTCTTCAGAGTAAAAGTTGAGCGAACATCTGTCGCATGTATACTTTCTACACTTATGTTTTGAAGTTTGTGCCGATATGAGTCGGGAAAGATCTTTAATCCAGCAGAAATGATATCTACCGTCATCATCATCATCATCGCTATCCATATGATCTTCATCCTTTGTATTATCATAGTCATCCTGTATCATAAGAAGATTTACATGTAGCTCCTTCCTGTGTTTCGTAAGTCTAACTGGAACTGTGGTGAACAAACGCTCTTTCTCTAGGATGAATACGTTTACTGATATCTCGTTCTGGTCTTCAAATTGGGTTATTTGCTTAAGTGTCATGGGAAATGTTATCCCATTTAAATTAAGTACAGTTGAATAATGTGGGTATGATGAGGTCCTATCGGAGCTAACAGTTGCAGGATATAGCGCTGATGTTACGGCCCATGCGAAGCATGCTTCATCATTATTTTTCAAACTAATGCAAGCTTTCTTTGATGCAATATCCTTTGGCAGAGGTATATATGAAGATCCTCGGAGTTGTTCAAACTTGTTGATGTGTACTGCTAGATGTATTATTGAGTGCAGTGCCCAGCCACTGTCTTTTTCCTGGAATTCTTCCAGCTGAGTGTGTATTGGATCCAAAATGTTTGATTTAAACCACTCCTCTAAATTATCATCTGCACTAATTGGAGCAGTTCTCGCTTGGAAATATTTAATGTCTTTTATAGTTTCATTGTCACCAGTTTCTTTAACAAATTCACCGCAAAACGTTGTAGAGACTTTAATATTAAAATAATGTTTTAAGGTATTTTTAACACGACGCGTAAATAATTTGGCAGCGTCTTGCATAAATAGCTTCGGCTCGATATGTTTTAAATTTGCAATAACACCTTGTCGAATTCTGTCTGCGAACGCTGTCTTTATTTCCTCCCACTTTACAAAATCACTAATTCTTACGCGAGTGATTCCTCCACCTCGACTGGGAGTTCTCAATAGTGCTCTCAATGCTTTAATTTGCTCGAGACAGCTTTCGAAATGTCGTTTCATAACACTCTTATTGCACTTCCGAAATGCAACTTGAAATTTATGTATGTTTCTGTTGCACTTTTTAACAATATAGTCTTTATTCTCTGAATTTGTTAAACACTTCAACACATCCTTCCGCAAGTTTTTAATTACTGAAAAACTTTTATTTACTAGCGCGGTTGTCATTTTTATTTTTTATGTACTATCACGGAGACTAACTAAAACTGACTGATGCTCCCCAAGAGTTTGCTTGGGTTTTTATAGGAACGGTTTGTAAACATGAATGATCCTGCTGCTAAAATTGCACAGGATGAATTCCAACGAATTTGCTTACAGGCTGAGATGATATTGAATTACACGAACAAGAAAATCATTCAAATTAATTTGATTACTTTATTCTGCTGGCCGAATTTGCAAATGAGATTGTTTACATACAAGAAAATGTGAAAATTTGTTTACATTCCAATGAAACGTTTCGATCGGTAAAATTCTTGGAAGAATAAAACTTTTGGCTGCCTACAAGAAGTGTGGTATCAAATTTACGCCCACTAACTCCCAGCTGAATGTGTGTCTATTTGCAGCCGGAGCCCGAATCTGTAGGCAGCTACATTCGATATCGATACAATGATTACTCAAAAGGGAGTTCTTGATTGAGGAATCGTAGTCATTTGGTTAACAATTTATTTGGTTCGGAAGATAAGAAAGTAGGCTTAGGATTATCAAAACACCACATTTCTGTACGAATAGAAGTTAGATCAGTAAAGTGGCCCCACCCCGCCGCTAATGATCTCAGCCAACAAGTTATATAGCCCCGTTCAACAACAAGCCTGATAATTCCAGGCAACCATACTATACTCATAGTATATAAACCTGACAAGCAAGCTCCAAGCTGGCATGTATATGATCAAGTCCACCTCAAACATGTGTGCTAGAGAGAGAAAGATGTTTTGAGAGAGCGAGATGGTTTCAAGGTACGGTATTCACTAAAGCTTCCTAATGTGTTGGAGCGAGACATATTACAGCACTCCACTACTCATCCAAAACTAAATTAATATAATCATACCACCTTCTTTCATCAAAACTTTTAATTTAATCTACCCTAACCAACCTAATGCTTTCATGACAAGATTTAAAAATAAGTAAATAACACCAACCACTCTCGACCATCGCCCCGGTCTTCACCAAAGCTTCTATATCCTACTAGAATTATGTGATGCTAAATACCATCCACCAAAGCTTTTAACTTATAGTACCACGGTCTTCACTATTGCACTATTGATACAACACCATTTCGGATGATGATACTGTAGAGGATATAAATATGAAGCGGTATTGCTGATAAGATTTTTACTGAGCGAAAGACTTTCCAATAGACACAAAAAAATCGCTCAACTTGTTTACTTTTCTCGGCTGTGCGAGTTTGTTTGATATAAAATTACCAGTCATCCCATTACACTTGAAGACTAAAAAATTCTAACAAGGCTGCAGCTATACAATTTTCATTACTCATCTAAGTCGTCACATCATCCCACATTAATATTATAGCTCACAAAGATTTTAATTTAACCAATTCTCAACTTAATGCAAAAAGAAAATAGCCTAGACTTGAATTATTAGTAATATGAATTACATCATAAAAGGTATGATCGCTAATATCACGAAAACCATAGCCCGTAGAGGATTTCTGATAAGACTTTTCAGTACACGCACACCCCTACAGCGAAAATTTTCTAGGCTTTAATTTCCATTCTTACCATCCCAAGCAACCGTGATCTCTTTTTAGATATCGAATATCATGATCACTCTTGTTTATAAAAGATACATACAGACAACAACTTACGCTATAGTTGAAATTGAATTCCGTCAGGCAGGCGTAGACTAAAACAGTTTGAATTTTCAAATCAGCTATGACAGAGCTTGATCAGCTGACGGGATCGGCAAACAGATGACGTCATCTCCTGGTCAGCCAGACGATAGCAAAAGAATTCCCCCAAGCAGGCCCTGTGACGTAGACCACTAGACGGAAGGCCCCCTCAGTGGCCCAGAACCCCCTCCTGAGCCACCAAAATAGTTGGAATTTTCCGGACACTTTTTGTATGGAAAAAGTGCGCCAGAACCCCCATAGCTCTACTATTTTCCCTTCCTTATTCACTTTTATTGGGGTGTTAGTATTGAACTTAGTCGGGCGGTTTCGGTCGAGTTTACAAAATTATTTCTTTTAATTTTACCTTAGTTTAGGACTATTGTATCCTTTATCCTAGTGTTAGTGTCGTTTTTATTTTATTTTATTGGCTATGTTAGATTTAGTTACCCTAATTTTATTTTGTGTTACCGTAAGTAGCCCGGTAATCCTTTTGTTGTTGTTTCTTCTACTGTTCAAGTAGTTACAATTTTTTATGTTTGATTTATTTCTACTGTTATATATATATCGGTTGCGCCAATTTTTGTATTTATTTTGTATGAGTTATGATTATATCTATTCTATTCCTCTTTACCCCTTTTTTTTTGTTAACTAATTCTCTTATGTAATTTTTTTTATTTAGTTTTAATGTAATTTTGTGCTATTTTTTTTCTATTTATTTTCATATTTATTTATTTGTTGATTAAAGTTTAACTAACTCCTTTTAAAGCTATTAGTTTACCGACTATTTAATCACTGAATCTAAGGCCCGTTTTATGTACCTAATTTTAAATTATTTTTCTTTTTTACCTCTACTGTTTAGTAGGTACTGTATGCTATTTTATTTTATGCATATTTTATATTTATGTAGCATTAATTCTGACAAAAATTTTTTTTTTCTTTAGTATTACTAATCTAATTATTTTTAATTCTATATACTTCTTGTTAATAGTGTACCAGGGCTACTCCTTTGGTTTCAATTTTACATTGATTTGGTGATCTATGTTGACAGTGTCCGTGTTCCATTTTTTAAACGATTTAAACCGATTTGGTTCTAGCGAGGCTTCTAGTTCGCCTTAAACTGGGTTGGGGGGGGGGGGGGCAGGAGTTCGTTCTTCTAAAGGTATTCCCTCTGATGAAATTTCGGGGTTACCTTGTGGTTGATTTCTCTGTTGTCTCATCTTGATGACAACAGGGTTAGATATTTTACTGCCGCGACAATCATTATAGCCAGAACAAGTAGGCTCGTGAATGATATAGAGGTGGTGGACAGGATATGGGAGTTTCTGCTCTATACCTTTTCCTGGTATTTAATAGACTGATTTGTGAATATCGGCTCCCGTTAAAATTTCCATTGAAACTTGCGTTTGGTTTTTAGATTCTGGTAAAATGTCAGCCAGACTCAAATTCCATAAAGACTGATTAAATTTTGGAAATTGTTTGGGTTGAATTATTTTCAGCGGGCGTTTACTTTGACCTTCATATTTGAGCACTTTGTCACCTGTTTGAACTTGACACGGTTACGTTATCTCAAGTATCCCTTGTCCTTCCAGTTTCGAGATCACAAAGTGATCTGGACATGTGATATGTAATACCGTGGAGGTAATAATTGCAAATAGCTACGTATTGGGCTTTCTTAGTTTGATCAGCATGTCTTTTTGGGGAGCTTGTACTCTGGTATTGCATTTGGGCACTTCATTTAAAGGGTTGTATAGTAGTTTAATAGCACATTCGTTGGATGTTGTCGCTTTGATTATAGGCGTGTTTAGCCGGCCTACATACGTGTTTTCTTCCAAATTACTTGTTATTTTCATGTAAATTTTCATGTCCTCGCTTTTTATTACGAGAAATTCCTGAGTTTTTGCGCTATTGGCTATGTATGGATAGCCAGGGTCTGCGATTAATGAATAATTTGCTGACTTGGGTACAGGATAGCATTAAATCTGTTGTAGCCTCATTTTTGGTAGATTAAAAATTGGGAGAGTAATCCTCACCACCAATTTGTTCTGCATGAGGAGCGCCTGAGCTCCTGCTGCCTGATATAGTACAGATAGACAATTTTGGTCATCTGGGCAATCCGAGGTCGTCTTGTGGTATATCTCCAGCAGATTTTTGGGAGACATTAGGAGTGGATGAATATGTTTGGTTCTACTAGCAATTACTATATCCAGAAGGGCTTGTTGTCGATATTCAACTTCGATGATTTGGAGTAATAAGCTTGATATAATCTCTTGTCTTAGTTGCCTCCTAGTTAAATCATCGGCCACATGGTGGAGATCGTTTATTTGGTGTGCTATTTTTTGTTGCCTGTCTATTAACATAGCCAGCGGTTTTTGAATCTTTTCCAAGGTTGTTTTTACAACACTAATTTTGTTGTTTCTCTAGCTCGGCTAGGGCTTGTGTATTTGAGTCAAGTTCTTCTAACCTGCTCTAAATTTCTTTCTCGTTATTGCTGTCCATAGTGCCAAACAAATAGTGCGTGGCATTGCCTATTCCATCAAATAGCGATCTGGCCTTGCGTTTTCCTGGTACTAGTTCCTTTATAGTTTCCGTGCGCTTTCGTACGCTGTCTATTATAGCGTGTATGTGTAGTTGCTGCACGTTACACAGGTCTTCTGGGTTTGTCATATTTATGCAGAGTTTGTGCATCCAAATCAATCTCGGTGAGGACATTCCAGGTATCATGATATACCATGAGATTTCCCAGGTCCTCGAAAAGTATACCTGAGTCATTTAGCTGGGTCATTACATAGGGTTTGTCAGCGATTGCTCCAGTTGTGTACTGGATGAAGAGGGCAACTATGATGAATTTTAGCGCCATTTCTGTGGACAATTCAGAAGAAGAAAACATTCCTTTAAGCATATTTGTACTTGCATTGTGCCGTTTTAAACTTGGCAGTGGAGTGACTCCACCGCAAATGTTTATGGAGAGGTATTGCAATGGGGTTTATTGGAAACTAACAAGGTAGGAGTTTTAAGTTAACCTGGTTCATTTGTGTACGCTATATATTTATTCGCAGTATGGTTTCAAACGGTTATAATGTACCGTTACTATTCGCTTACCAATTTTGTTTGTGGTATTCACATCACTTGGTATTGCGATTACCTGATAAGGTCTTACCCAGACTTGAGAAAGCTTATGTTTTCTGCTTTCATTCTCGATGAGGACCTTGTCTCCTACATGGAAAGTTAGGGGCCGTACTGTCTTCTCGTAGTAATAATAATAAGTTCTTTCGTGCCGTGGCATATGATTTTTGGAGCTTATACTTCAATATATGATAGTAGCTTTCATGATTGTACACGGGTTCGGGATCCTGTTTTAGATTTGAGGGGACATCCGCTGTGAAGCCGTATAGGCAGTCCATCGGGGTAAGTTTAGTACCCTCGTGTACACTGTTTTTGTACACGAATGCAGCGGTTCGTAGGTATTTGTTAACGCAAACGAGTTTTATAATTATTAAATAAAATAATTTATTCAGTTAAATGAACTGCTTAATAAAATTTACACGTTCAGATGTTTTTCCTAGACTGACAGCAGAATTTAAATTAAAGGCACACTGTGTATTCTTTACACAAACATATTATATTATTTGCTAGCAATTGTCGTAACCATAACAACTCTTGACAGGCATAAGCTGCGGCAACATATTCAGCTTCAGTTGATGAAATGGCAACCGTTGTTTGTTTCTTACTGGACCAGGCCACTAGTCCACTACCGAAAGAAAAGATATAACCAATAGTAGATTTGCGATCTCTCTTCTCTCCTCCCTAGTCTGCATCAACATAGCATTGAAGTATTGGTTCCTTTTTCGCTGATAATACTAGTTTAGTATTACAGGTCCCAGATAAATACCGCATCACCCGTTTGACAGCTTTCCAATCTCGTTCCGTAAGTAGTTACGCTAGGACAATTCTGGATCACTTTTTCCATACAAAAAGTGCAAGGTAGAAACCAACTATTTTGCTGGCTCTGGACTGGGTTCTGGGCCACTGAGGGGGATTCCGTCTAGTGGTATACGTCACAGGGCATGCCTGGAGAATTCATTTCCTACCATATGGCGGACCAGGAGATGACGCCAGCTTTTTGTTTGATCTGGTCTTGGAGGCTACAATTTGACCTTTGACCTTTCCTGTGTCTGGGTGCTGGAGGTTGTCTGAGAGCTTTAGTGACAATATGTGATATCGGGGATGTATACTTGTCAGCTTGAGTTTGTTGTTAGTTGTTTTATTAAATTAGCAACAACAACAACTAACGTAGGTAGATATGTTGGCTTAGATAAGAAATGGCCTAATTTTTGATCTTCAGGTGTAATGCTCCTAATTTGATTCATTGCATAAACAATTCGAATAATGTAAACAAAATCGCAGTCGAATAATGTAGACAAAATTCTCACAGAGCCGAGTAAAGTAAACAAATTTATGAAAGATTCTCAATAGCTGAAAAAAAAACAACAACTGATATGATGTCTTAGATGAGTATTGAAAATTTCTATTGCTGAAAAAAAAGCAACTGCGGATTAAAAGCCAAGAGTGATCATGATATCTAAAAATAGATCACGGCTGCTTGTAAGAAGTAGTAGAAATTAAAGCCTCGGTGGCCAGGTGGCTGGTAATTTGATACCGCCAACTAAAGTAAACAATGGTTTTTTGCATCTAGGAGTGTGTATTGAAAAGTCATAAGTTTTATGGAAAATTGTTTTTATTTTAAAGTTTCTTTTTACAAAAATTTGTTTTTATTTCCAATAAAATTTCTTATTACAAAACTATTTCTTATAGCACATTGCCCAATATGAACTTGGCAAGATGGAGCATTTGTGTTAATCTCTATTAGTTTTCCACAGTTGTATTCATCTTCGACGTTGATAATGATTTCACCCTCTCCAACTATCTTCTGCATCCAATGAACTTTTTCAGCTCCCTTTACATATATGATTTTATTTCGAAGCAGTGGTTCAACTATACTGTACAGCTTGTGATACGGTATGTAGCCATCATCCCAGCGGAATCCATGAAAATTGTGCTGAAGCCATTTTACTTGTCTCTTTTTCGCTGAAGTCAAATCCTTGTATCTGAACGGTGGTTGAAATATAAAGTGCTGTATCTGGTTTTCATTGTTTAAAATTGCCAGTTCTTTAGTGATAAATTCATTGAGACTAGTTTTGAACCCTTGAACGTCTACGATGAAAGCCATCTTCTTAATTTAACTTTCTAACTTCACTTGTCAGCGGACTGTATTCCACTTGTCAAGAATTATATAATGTAAGATTCTGAACGTAACCTGTCGAGGTTTTTACTGTAACTTTCAGTAGATTTGTTTTTTGTTTTTTGTTTTAATTGCTTCATTGAAAAAAGTGTCAAAGAAACAATTGCATTTCATCGCTAGGTAGAGAACTGAAAAGCAGTGAAAAGTTTTAATAAATTTATATCCTTTTTTACATTTATTTAATTAAATAAATATTTAATCCACAAGAACTAGTGGGGTTCTATTATTGATTTACCACATTTGGCGACCGTGACAGGACGTGGATTAAGAAGATGGACAAGGATAAAAAGGCACGTACTACACAGAGAACATCGCTCACAAAAGCGATTGTTAAATTAGAAAAGCTTCTTCTGAATGAAGAGAGAGATTTACCTGAAATTAGAGGATTAATGGACATGATTGAGAAGAAACAAGAAGAATTGAAAGAAATTAATGTACGAATTTATGATAGATTACTAGAAGATGATAGTGTTACTCAAGATCTTCTAGAAAAAGAAATAGATTCAAGCGATGAATATGATCTCAAGTGTAATACGGCCAGGGCGAAAGTTGCTGCATTAGAGGCCACAGCACAGATGGAGACTACCAGCCAAGTATTATCTGTACAAGGTAGCGTACTTCAGGGAAGTAGACGACCTTTGAAACTACCCCAACTTGAGTTAAAGAAATTTAGTGGTGACCTCAAAGAATGGTTACCATTTTGGGCTCAGTTTAAGAACATTAATGAGGATTCTTTGATTGATAGTGCAGATAAATTTCAATATTTAATACAAGCGACAGTACCCGGATCTCGAGCCAGAAATTTAGTTGAGAGTTTTCCAGCAACTGGTGAAAACTATTCTCAAGCTCTACAGTGTCTCAAAGATCGATATGGTAGGGATGATCTGTTGGTGGAGGTGTACGTAAGAGAATTGTTGGGTCTAGTCTTGCAAAATACCATATCTTCAGAAAAAGTGTCGATGTCATCGCTGTACGATAAGTTAGAAAGCCAATTGAGAGCACTTGAAACCTTGCAGGTAACAACGGAAAAGTGTGCTTCCATGTTGTTACCATTAGTGGAATCATGTCTTCCTGAAGATATTCTACGCACGTGGCAGAGAAGTGATTTGAACAGAAATGTTTCTGAACAGGGTGTCCAGCAAAATACATTAACAAACGAAAGTACTTCCAAATCTCGATTAGATCGATTAATGAGTTTTCTAAGAAAGGAATTAGAAAACGAGCAAAAAATTACATTGGCACTGTCGGGCTTTGGAATTGAAAATGCACCGATGAAAAGAGAAGAAGCAAGGAAGAAAGAACGTCATCAGAAATACTTACTCCCAAATAAAAATCTATCTACAGCCGCTGGTTTACTCACCACAATTGGAAATACAGGTTGTGTGTTTTGTGAAAATTCTCATAACAGTGCTGAGTGTATTAAAGCTAAAAGAATGACTCTGAAAGAAAAAAGATCTATTTTAGATAAAAAGCAATGTTGTTACAATTGCTTGAAACCAGGTCATCGTATAGCTAATTGTTGGAATAAATCAAGATGTTTAGTGTGCAATAGAAAGCATAATGTCATAATTTGTGACAGCTTAACAAACGCAAACCAGCATTTTTCCGCAAGGACAAATAATTCCGAAAAGGATAATAATGAAATAACCAATACAAAGGTTAAAAATGATAAAGTGTTAGCTAATTTGGAGAACACTTGTGCAGTAATGTTACCAACACTTTTAGTGAAGTTAATAAGAGGTGATGGTCATAAACGAATAACAAGAGCAATAATCGACACAGCGTCACAGCGTTCATACCTGTTAAGAAACGTAGCTATGGAGATGGGCTATAAAGCTATTAGAAGAGAGAAAATACGGCATGCATTATTTGGGGGTTTGAACACGGATATCGTGAAACATAATATATTTAATATTAATGTAACAAATATGAATGACAGTTTTTTTTGCAGTTTTGAAGTATTAGATCAACCACTCATTTGTGATAGAATTAATCAAATTACACCTGGTGCTTGGACAACAGAATTGCAACAGTTTAATATTCAGTTGATGGACTGCAAGGATAGACCCGTAGAAATTTTAATCGGTGCAGACATGGCGGGTAAACTGCTTACAGGCAGACATCATCAACTTTCGTGTGGTTTAGTAGCAATAGAAACCCAATTGGGATGGACAGTAATGGGCTCGGTTCAGCAAACATCAAAATCAGATAGTGTAGCTATGACGGTCACCACCATGTTGTTAAAAGAGGCTGACATATCTGACCTGTGGGCTTTGGATGTTTTGGGTATTACTGATCCATCAGATAAGAAGAGAAAACAAGAACTACAGATAGAAGCTGAAAACCATTTTCAAAGAACAGTAACAGTTGATGATGAAGGGAGATATCTAGTTCATCTTCCATGGTTAGAAGATCATCCACCTTTAGCTAGCAATTTCAATATTGCTATAAAGAGGTTAGAATCTACTATAAGGAAACTAAAATTTGACGGTTTTTATGATGAATATAATGCAGTGTTGAAAGAATGGGTTCAGGAAGGGATTATAGAAGAAGTTCCTAATGAAGAGTTAACTATGACTGCACATTATCTCCCACATCGTCATGTTGTAAAACAAAATAGCACCACAAAAATACGTCCTGTCTTCGATGCATCCGCAAAAGAGAAAAATTCTCCAAGTCTTAACAATTGTGTAGAGAAGGGGGCAAATTTAATAGAATTAATACCATCGATTTTAATTCGATTTCGGCTAGAACAAATTGGTGTTATTGCTGACATAAAGAAGGCTTTTCTTCAAATTGGCTTGCTTCACCGCGATACAGACTTTTTACGATTTTTGTGGAAAGATCAACAAAGTCCTATGAAAACATATAGACACAGACGTGTAGTTTTTGGTGTTTCATGCAGTCCGTTCCTTCTCGGGTCAGTTATCCAGTATCATTTGAAAAACATTTTAAAAGATTGTGCAGAAAATACTAAAGAATTTGATTCAGCTCTAGTAGAGAAATTGATGAACAGTTTTTATGTTGATAATTGTGTAACGAGTGTGAAAGACGAAACAGAATTAGAAAAATTCATTAGTGAAGCAACAGCTATAATGGCAGAGCGTAAATTCGAATTAAGAGGCTGGGAATATGCTGGTCCAGAGTCTCCCCTTCTTTATAAAAGTGATTGTACAAATGTACTGGGACTACTTTGGAATAAACAGTGCGATACGTTAGAGGTAAATCTAGAAAGTTGGGACTTTCCTCATGTTTCATCCGTTCTTATAACTAAAAGAATGATATTATCTGCTGCTCATCGAGTTTTCGATCCAATTGGTATTATTTGTCCTGTGATGCTGTTGCCAAAGCTACTACTACAGCAAATTTGGTCTCTTAAATTTAATTGGGATCAAGAAGTAGACGAAAACACTAAAACACAATTTCTGAATTGGCAACGAGAATTAATCTACGTACAGCAGATAAAATTACCAAGGTGGCTGGTGGGTACGACAGAACCATGTGAATATTCACTACATATATTTTGTGATGCTAGTAAAATAGCATATTCAGCAGCTGTATTTTTAAGAACCAAAACAGCATCTATAGTGAATGTACAATTACTACAGGCGAAATCAAGAATATCACCGTTAAGTAAGCAAAATAAAAGAATTACGATTCCAAGACTAGAATTATTAGCTGTAAATATTGGAGCTAGATTATATGCTGGTGTCATCAAAGACTTAAATTTACCTTTGGAAGAAGTCATATTTTGGAGTGATTCAACTACAGTTTTAGCATGGATAAATCGTGAAGAACAATGGGATGTCTTTGTGAGAAGTAGAGTAAAGGAGGTACGAGAATTGTCATTTGATAAGCAATGGCGATACGTACCTAGTGCACATAATCCTGCAGATCTTCCATCAAGAGGGTGCAGTGCGAAAAAATGAGTAGAATCTAAATGGTGGGAGGGACCTTGTTGGTTGAAAGAACCGGAAGAGTGTTGGCCTGCATCCACTGTGTTATTTGATGAAAGCGAAATAAATAAAGAAAAGAAGAGGTCTATAACATCAGCTTCGATGATATGTACAAATGAAGAAGTAAACTGGTATTATCGTTATTTTTCTAAGTACACTCAGATCATACGTCTAATCGCCTGGATTTTGAGATTTAAACGAAATTCTTTGTGTTCGAGAGAATTTAGACTTTGTGGTGAACTAACAACAGAAGAAATTATAGAAGCGGAAATGAGATTATTTCATTTAATACAAAAGGAATGTTTTTTAACCACTCAAGATAATAAATTATCGAGCTTACATGCTTATATGGACGAAGATGGGCTCATCAGACTAAAAACGAAGGTTTCGCATGGCGATTACGTTAAAGATTTTTGCTATCCAATTGTTCTACCAAATCAAAATCATCCAGTGGTCGAACGATTAATTTTAGACATACATCGTAATTCATCCCACGCGGGAAATCAAACCATGATGACAATTTTACGAAAACGATTTTGGATTCTTGGTGGTCGACGAAGTGTAAGATCTGTTTTAAATCGTTGTGTAATATGCAAACGATATAAGTCGAAGGGGATACAAGTACAGTCCCCACCCTTGCCCACTGATCGGGTACGTGATGCAAAAGTATTTGAGATTGTTGGAATCGATTTAGCAGGACCTATATATATAAACGTAAAAGGTAAAGGTACGTATGAGAAATCATGGATTTGTTTATTTACATGCGCTGTATATCGAGCAGTCCATTTAGAGCTAATTTCTTCATTATCCACTGACCGATTCATCCAGTGTCTGAGGAAATTTATTGGTAGAAGGGGCCGGCCTAGTATCATCTATACGGATAATGGTACTAATTTCGTTGGTGCAGCAAACGCTCTAGAACGTCTCAACTGGAGTCAAGTAAATCAATACAGCTCAATGAAACAGATTCGATGGAAGTTTAATCCACCTACAGCCGCCTGGTGGGGAGGTTGGTGGGAGCGTTTAATAGGAATGTTAAAGCAGCTGTTGCGTAGAGTGTTGGGCAAAACTTCTTTAGACTTTGAAGAAATGCAGACAATTTTATGCGAATGTGAAGCTGTTATAAATGCGCGGCCGTTGACGTATGTATCGGAAGATCCTTTGGACCTAACACCATTAACTCCGGATATGTTCTTGAAAGAAATAGAGAAGGTAGGAGTAGCTGATTTAGATGCGATAGAAGCAGTTGATCTTAATCGACGATTCAAATATAGAAGAGAATTACGACAAGTGCTTAAACAACGATTTCAAGAGGAATATTTGGGACAGTTAATCTTATATAGCAAGAAGATTTCTCCGAAGAAGATCGAGGTAGGTGAGCTAGTGTTAGTAGGAAGTGATAACGTCAAACGACTTGAATGGCCGTTAGCAAAAGTGGAAGAATTGATACCAGGACGAGAAGGAGAGGTACGATTAGTTAAATTGAAAACAGCAGCTGGAGTTTTATTACGCCCAATACAACGAATATTTCCTTTAGAGATTAAATTTACGCAATCTGCAGAAGAAGGAGATATTATTCACCAAATATGCAGAGAAAAAATAGTAGCGAATAATTCTGAAGATGAAGATTTAGAAGACCAGGTAGAAATTAGAACTAATGAAAATAAGAAGCAGAAAATTAAATACACAAGAAGTGGTAGAAGAGTTAGGGCCCCATCTAAACTAGATTTGTAAAAGTAAAATGACTTTAATTTTGTTTTAAATCTTTGTATATGTTTTATTGTTGATGAATTAATTCATTGTTGTATTCATTAATTCAGGTGGGAGAATGTCAAGAATTATATAATGTAAGATTCTGAACGTAACCTGTCGAGGTTTTTACTGTAACTTTCAGTAGATTTGTTTTTTGTTTTTTGTTTTAATTGCTTCATTGAAAAAAGTGTCAAAGAAACAATTGCATTTCATCGCTAGGTAGAGAACTGAAAAGCAGTGAAAAGTTTTAATAAATTTATATCCTTTTTTACATTTATTTAATTAAATAAATATTTAATCCACAAGAACTAGTGGGGTTCTATTATTGATTTACCACACCACTATTCGATCGTGTAGAAGCAGACAATATGCTGTTGTATTAGCTGGTATATTTTCAGATGTCTTGAATTCTAGCCTTATGTCAACAGGTCCAGTTTTTATTGTTTCATTTTGATGTGAGCAATCAATGACAGCGATCGGAGCATCGGTTTTGAACTTCTCCCATGTGAGGAACGGCTGATACTGATGACCATAGTATGATTGTGTAAACAAATTTCAAATTCAAATCATCATAGGGATATGATTCTGAGTTCAAATGAACTGTAACATCGGTGAGTTTGCAGTGATCAAACTTGCTTGCATCTTTGGTTTTATCATTCCTTCGATCCGTTTGTAATGCTAAGATGATAAATCGAGGTTTCTCCAGTTGAGTGGAAGTCTTAACTGACCAGGTTTTATGTGTGGATTCCGGTAGTACTGGATACTCATATATGTCCCAGCTACGGAATGGTATTTGTATCGGGCGACCTCTCCCGATAATTTTAAATAGTTGCAGCTTTTCATCATCGGATACTGTAACATGTGGAATGCTCCATTGAAGTTTGGTAATTTCAATTTTCACCTCATCTGTGGGTGATATAATGGCATTATCGTCTGTCCTGCTCCGGATCAATATGAGTTCATGTTTGGAATTTATTAGAATTTTCTTGTAATCTTCAGCGAATCCCAATAAATATTTCAGAGGTACACAATAGTTAAACAGTCCATTGGCTGGTATAACGGATGAATCTGGTGACCAACTGCCGTTGAGTAGTATCCTGCTTACATTTGCATTTAGCGATACGTAGTTTTTTAATGTTGTCGCAATCCCAAGATTTCTTGTACGATCGATTTCCACTGCATTCAATTCATAGCGTATTTCCTCAAAAAGAAATGGTAGAGCATTGTTAGCTAATTTTGCAGTTGCTGAAACGGTTCCATCCAGCTTTGTTAGCGACCCCTCAATGTAAAGAAAACTCCTGCTGGGTAGAAGATTCAAGTCTTGATGTTGTACAGAGATACGGATTTCATCGCTGTTTTTAAATGATGTTAGAAATGGTGAATAGGAGTGATGTTCAAATTTAGTAACACTGTTATCAAAGCGAGCGTCTGGTGCAATATCTAGTATTCCTTTATTCATTGTTTCAGCGTTAAGCCAATTGATTGTAAATATGCTGTATTTGCAGGTGTTAATGTAGGTCTTGACCGCTTCAAGGTTGTCCGCTGACTAATGATCTTGTCTGCTCCGAACTCGTATTTATCATTATTGTATATCAACATGCTGTGGCTTCAAATGTAACCTGATGGTTATAGTCTCTCCTCTGAAGTTGATTAAGTCGCCGTCTTGGTCAAGGAGCTTCAATGTTAGAGAACTTATACGTTTGGTGTTCACAGGCAAATAGATTACATTTTTGGGTACCTCCACTATTTTATACCCAGGTCCAACGTTCGGGGAAAACTCGTGGAGAGTGTGTACTTGTGTGTTGTTGAAGAATGATCCTGATATAATATTACATTCGATGCGTATAGTATTTACTTTAATGATGTTGACTGCAACTCTGATGTATGCACTGTAGCAGAGGAGCTATGGATCTCTGTTTTTCAAAATGTATTTCTTCAGTTGCCTTAACTTCACTCTTCAATGTATTATTGTTAGCCTTTATCACAACTTTTATCCTTCTCCCTTCTTTATCCAAGAATCCTTGCACATATTTTGCTATATCATCAATCTCATAGGATCCAACAGGTATCTCAACAACCTCATTCCCTACATGAACCAGATTATTGCTCACATCAATATTTGGTATAGAGTTGTATGTTTGAAAATCAATTAATCCACAAACATAATCCGTTGCTAGCTCCAGCGGAGGAAAGTACTCAGCAGTGAGTAGAGATGAATTTCCCGTGAGAGTAAGTGTTAATGACATGGCGGTTGATAATGAACTGTTACAATTTCAATATAGATACATTTATTTATAGATAATAATTAATGGTTATAACAATTATATAAAAACTTTAAACATAAGTGACCGCAAATTACTGCATCATAGTTCTGATAAGAACTGTAGTTGTACGTAATATTACTACCCAAGTAGTTTATGAGCTCCTTGGTGGTTGGAGATTACCAAAGCTGTCAAAGTATTCGATGTTATCACCTTTCTTGTAGTACGCTACCCAGTGTGTACCTGCTCCAGTTGAGATGTCCAAGTTAACAATACCGCTTTCTCGCTTCCATGGCTTTTTAGGAAGATTATCACGCATAAATACTCCTCTGAAGTGTGGCAAGTGTGTGGTATACTTGTGAAGATCCAACTCGTTTAGCGGTCTTTTGGGTAGCGTCTTTAATAGTTTTTTGGTTGAGGTTGTAGGTAGAGTCCAAGTCCTTTTCTGTACGGCTTCAGGAACAGCCCGTTTCCATCTTTGCCAACCGCTATAGTTTCCATTTCTTGGTTATGACGTTTGCTTTCTTCCAATTTTGCCTTTGCGGCACTGGTATCATTTACTGCTTTAGCTATGCCTGCTGCACCTCCCGATAGTGCTCCCAATGCTGAAAGCCCAGCAAACAGCGGGATGAGGAACGGAAGTGCTCCACCAACCTTTGGTATAGGTATCACTCGTGGAGTTTTAATTGATTTCTTCTTTCTTTTCACAATATTTTTAGCTGCACTAAGAGCTATTTTTGTAGCTTCCATCAAGTCTTTCGGTTTTTTTACTTTTAAAATTTTACGTGCATTTCGTACTGCTTCTCGGAATGTGGGTTGGCGTTTATTTTTAGCCTTAAGACCCATACCTAGCTTAATTTTAGCCTTCATTGCGTTTGTTATAAGCCAAGCGTTGGCACGTTCACTCAAATTTGCATCCGTAGATTTTGCACGCTGCCAGGCCTTTTCAGCTAATATTTTATCAGCTATATGTCGATCACTTGTGTCTTTATGCCGCGAGTATGCTATATCGTGTTCCTTGCAGGCTGCGTCCAGTGGATTAATGCCTGGATCTCCTCTCGCCAATCTTTTTTGTAACTTTGTTCCTGGTCCACAGTACTGATATCCCGGTAGATGTAATTCTACAAGTAATTTGTTGATGACTGAATTTAATAGTCCTCTGCCCCCTTCCAAAGATTTTCTGGAGCGTTTCGATTTGTGATCCGACATCTTATAAGGTTCCGATGATACTGTTGAAATGTAATATAAGCAGGTGTATTTATAGGAATCCCGTTAGTCTTCAATATGCGGTTCATTAAACAACAACAAGCTTTTCCTGTTCGAAATGCTGATGTAGGTGTTATGAAGGTGAAAAAGAAGCATGGTCCCCTATTGCCTAATAGTATAAGGAGCATCATTGTTGGACCATCGAATTGTGGAAAAACTAATGTTATGATA
>CAWUPM010000092.1:0-47923 GCA_963924295.1 Dioctria rufipes
CTGACATTCTGGAAAGATACTCTTCTTTCACACGATTAGTTCGTATTGTTGCAAGGCTGCAGCGCTTCGTACACAATTGTAAAAATCCGGATAACAAAAGGATTACAACATTAACCAGTGAGGAGTGCCTATATGCACAAGAAACTGTATTCAAATTAGTGCAGCTGTCAACATTCCCAGACGAGTACCAGGCATTGCTGCAGAAAGGCACTGTAGCTAAGGGTAGCAAACTTTTACGGTTGAATCCAATGCTTGATAACAATGGATTGATACGAGTAGGAGGACGATTGGATAACGCGTTACTATCTTATAATAGAAGACACCCAGTAATCTTACCTCGTGATCACCATGTAACGTCAATTTTCATTGACAAGGTCCATTTAGAAACACTACATGGTGGCACATCTTTAGTTCTGAATACAAGCAGAAACTCAGTCTGGATCTTAGATGGAAGGCGTTGTACTTCAACTAGGATACATAAGTGCATTACATGTTTTAGACAACGTCAAGCAACAGAAACGCAATTGATGGGTAATCTACCTCCAGCAAGAGTAAACATAACAAAACCCTTTGCTAAAGTTGGAATAGATTACGCTGGACCAATAACAATCAAAACAGCAAGTCACAGAAATGCAAAGCTACAAAAGGCTTACTTCTGTATTTTTGTATGCATGGCAACTAAGGCAGTGCACATTGAATTAGTCTCTAGTTTAACTGCAGAAGCCTTCATTGCAGCCTTGAAAAGGTTTATAGGCAGAAGAGGTCTGTGCACTGACCTCTATTCAGATTGCGGCACAAACTTTGTTGGAGGAAAGGCAATACTGGAGAAAGAGTTACAGCAAGCAATAAAACAAGCAACTCCAATGGCTGCTGAATATTTATCTTCAAAATTCATTACATGGCATATGAATCCACCAGCAGCTCCGCATTTTGGAGGATTATGGGAGTCGGGTGTTAAATGCATTAAACACCATCTACGTAGATCTATTGGAAACTCAAACCTCACATTTGAGGAGTATGCTACGCTGTTGACTCAAGTTGAGGCCTGCCTAAATTCAAGGCCATTATGTCATCTGAGAGATGACCCGAATGACACATTTATCTTAACTCCAGGACACTTCCTAATTGGACAACCGTTCAACGCACTTCCAGAGCTCAAGTATACTAACCAAAACACTTCGTATGCAACCAGATGGAAGCACGTCCAGCAGATGGTGCAACAATTCTGGAATCATTGGTCTAAGGATTATTTAAACCAATTGCAAAATAGACCTAAGTGGTTCACTCAACAACCTAATCTGCAAAAAGGAGATATCGTGTTACTGCGATGTGAAAATACACCACCAACACTGTCGCCATTAGGGATCATTAATGAGATTTACCCCGGATCCGATGGTCTAGTCCGAGTGGTGCAAATCAAAACCCAGAGAAGTATCTTCACGAGACCTATTAACAAAGTGTGTCGTGTACCAATTAGATAACAATAATGAATATGTGTCGTCACATTTGTTATCTGTTTGTGAATGTCCCAGTTGATTAGACAAATTACTTATTATTTTATTTTACAGATGTCAAAAAAGTACGATATAGACGAGGATATCCTGGATATCTATGATGATATCAACATGAATTTCCTGCTGCCAGATGACCCCATTGATGCACCATTTGACGCCAGCGAATTCGAGGAGCTATGGTCAAAGCTAGTAGATCAGACGAAGGAGCCAGATGTAGAGCAGGCATCTGCATCAGGAGAATCTACAGCAGAAGCATCTACATCAAAGGCTTGTACATCAGCAGCACCCAAAGCAGAGGCATCAACATCCAACGCCCACGATTTGTTCCTGATGGATACGCCGCAGACAAATCCGATAGTGAAGGAGAAAATCATCGCCAATGGTGGTCAAGTGGATAACTTGGAACGCCTTCTACCCACAACTACAATGAACGAAGCTAAATTGAGGTTGGAAAACTCATTCCAGAAGTTCATAACCCGTGAAAACATCACTATATTTCTCCCGAGCGAAGTTGTCAAACGGATAAACTTCAAGGATATCCAAACGAGGCGAAACAGGGAACGAACACTAAACCTACCAGATCGCTATCAGGTAGTGTTACGTGTTCGCGCTGATGGTACACTATTGCTTCACCACTACCGTAAACGAGGCATCCAGAAGATTAAGAAGAGGTTGTTGAACAGGACCGTTCAACGGGAGGGAGAATGTTCAGCGAACCTAAAAGAAAAAAGGTACAATCAATAAAAAAGTTAAAAAACAAATATACGTAAAAAAATTACCTCTACCTGGAGTATTCACAGGTAGAACAGGGTTCCCACGAAGATCTGAAATGAAATAAAGAAAATGAATTAGTTCAAATCAATTATGTTTTTATTTATTAAGTAATTAAGGAAAAAGGCCATAGGTACACAAAGTCAAATCATGACCATGTATACATATGCCTATTACAACAACAATTCCATGGAGTTGAGGAATTGTGTAAAAAAACATATGTAATTTCATGTTTTATGTAGTCAAGCCACCATAAAACATTCAATTACACCTTTAGATACATAATTATTATGATTATGATAAATATTTGTGGACAAACAAGGTGAAAAATGCCACGAAAGCACTCACCTGACATTTGCCACAAATTTACAAAAATCATAAATTACACGCTAAATAAATACAATAAATGCATAATATGCTTACCTGAGGTAAAGTTATCCCTGATGATGATGTTGGTACCTGAAAAGCACTAAAAAACACCTTAAAAATTACACAACAAAACTTTGTTTAGCACCCGCGCGCGATTGTGCCAAACAGCTCAAACTTTATGTCACCGCGACGTTTGACATATCAAGACCGGGTAAAATCGAACCGCGATCTCGATGGCGACGTTCGTTGCGCGATATTTTTCACGGAAAACGCGATATTCGCGATTTTTTATAAATACATTTCCCACAATGAGTGCGAAAGAGACTCACAGTGGGAAGAAGACAAAAAATTATTACAAATGACAGGAAAATCTACTACATTGAAATGAAACGTAACGAATTGACATTTTTATAGCAAATGTTCCAAAAATTATACAAATTGATTAAAATCATCAAATTGACAATCAATTTTTACGACAAAGGTATCAAAATTTAGATCATTAAATTTGCTATCGATTGACAACAAGAAAAATTCAACCTTTTGTCATTTTCAGTGAAAATTTCGAATATTTCACTTTATAGACAGCGAAAATGGAACGAAATTTTCTATAAAAAGGAGGCCATTTGTTCATTCTGTCTTCTATTTTCAACAAATTGTCAAAGAGTATACATATGCTAGTCAGTCATAGTATTCTCAAGTTTGCAATTTTTCTCATCAGTGCCATTTTAAACTTATATTTTATTTTATCTTTTTTCATTAGTAATTTCACTTAGAGTTTTTTTTTGGTTTCATCATTTATTTTTCATTTGCATTTAAAGTCAGTTTTTCGTTGTTCTTCAAAATTAAAGTAGTTCTGTCATTTTTTAGTTTATTTTCCTTTTTTTTTGCCTTTGTTTGAAAAGAATTTGTGTTCTAGTGGAATTCGGGAGTTTGTCAATCTTGACGTGATTTTATTTGATATTGGTTAATTCAAGGTATTTCTTTTGCTTTTCATATAAATCTTTGGTTAGGTGACGGGTATTAAAGTGTAAGATTGCATGCCAATTTGTATTGGACATATTACACAAAATAATATCACCAAATACTAAAAATTTATTGAATATGAATTTCTTGAGTTTTCAGTTGTTTGTTCATAAATTTTCGTCAATTAATCAATTTATCAAGGTATAAAACTGTGCCCACACGGGTCACCTTTACACCACATGAGAATTGATTCACGATTGACAGTTAACAATAATTTTTATTTTCAGCGTTAATTAAGTTATAAAATATAAAAAGGAATTTTAAATAGTAATATAAGTCTAGTTAAGAAGTTTGAGTAGAATTGGAAAAAATATATAGTAGTTGAATTGCAATTAGGTTAAATTTTATGAAGTTATTTTTTTACTAGTTTAATTTTAATAATAGAAAGAAGTTTAGCTCAATAAATCTAAATGAATGAATAACCGAATGATTCTTTCATTTACCGCTACACTACCGCCATCTAAGTGTGATTGTGCTCGGCCATCGTTTTCATTTTAGGTTTCTACGTTGTTTGACACTAGACAGTAGGCATTGGTACCGTGAGAGCTTATTGGAAGCTACACGCAGCGCCCAGACGTGGCAGTTTTTAGGTGGATCATTTCAATCTCGTTGTTATAGATCACACGCATCTCCCAAACGTGGCAGCTTTTAGGTGGATCATTTCAACCTCGTTGTTATAGACCACACGCATCGCCCAGACGTGGCAGTTTTTAGGTGGATTATTTAAATCTCATTGGTATAGTCCACACGCTGCAGATTCAGTGTGTTTGAGTTGCTATTTCACAAGAGACGTTTACACTAGCAGTAACTTATAGGAAGTTGCACTAGTGCGTAAACGTTAAAAGGTCAACTCATTGTTTCATTACAGGTGACCACTGAGTCGTCATCAACAAAGCTCGAATTTATGAACGTACACAATTTCTATTCTATAAGAGGAACAACGAAATTGGGTAAAGTTCAGAAAATTGAGCATTCAGATTTTCTTGTTTTCAGGACGTCAGCTGTCAGTCTAGTTTTCAGCGAAGCACAAGACATCACATTTTCGCAAAATGGCAGGACTATAGGCTTTGCACTTTTTTCATTCAAAAAATACCTTGTGACCGATCTTGACGATTGAGGGTTTATTTTAACGTGGAAAGGAATACAAAGCGATCTAAAAAGGAATTTTGCTAAATAAATATATAGTTTTGAAAATAGACCAAAAAAACTGCATAGGAAAGGCCACCAGAAATCAGGTCACACACTAAGGGTTTTTGTGGCATATTTTTGAAACGAGCAAGTCTCGGTCAGAAATAGTTTACTGTTAGATTCCTCTCATTATTCCGCGTCCAACGAGCGCTCATTCATCAAAATCGGGGACAAAAAATTTTAATCGAAATTTCGCAAAATGGCATGGACTATAGGCTTTGCACTTTTTTCATTCAAAAAATACCTTGTGACCGATCTTGACGATTGATAGTTTATTTTAACGAGGAAAGGAATACAAGGCGATCTAAAAAGGAATTTTGCTAAATTAATGTCTAGTTTTTAAAATAGACCAAAAAAACTGCATAGGAAAGGCCACCAGAAATCAGGTCACACACTAAGGGTTTTTGTGGCATATTTTTGAAACTAGCAAGTCTCGGTCAGAAATATTTTACTGTTAGATTCCTCTCATTATTCCGCGTCCAACGAGCGCTCATTCGTCAAAATCGGGGACAAAATATGTTAATCGAAATTTCGCAAAATGGCAGGACTATAGGCTTTGCACTTTTTTCATTCAAAAAATACCTTGTGACCGATCTTGACGATTGAGGGTTTATTTTAACGTGGAAAGGAATACAAAGCGATCTAAAAAGGAATTTTGCTAAATAAATGTCTAGTTTTTAAAATAGAAAAAAAAAACTGCATAGGAAAGGCCACCAGAAATCAGGTCACACACTAAGGGTTTTTGTGGGATATTTTTGAAACTAGCAAGTCTCGGTCAGAAATATTTTACTGTTACATTCCTCTCATTATTCCGCGTCAAACGAGCGCTCATTCGTCAAAATCGGGGACAAAAAATGTTAATCGAAATTTCGCAAAATGGCATGGACTATAGGCTTTGCACTTTTTTCATTCAAAAAATAGCTTGTGACCGATCTTGAGGATTGAGGGTTTATTTTAACGTGGAAAGGAATACAAGGCGATCTAAAAAGGAATTTTGCTAAATAAATGTCTAGTTTTAAAATAGACCAAAAAAACTGCATAGGAAAGGCCACCAGAAATCAGGTCACACACTAAGGGTTTTTGTGGCATATTTTTGAAACTAGCAAGTCTCGGTCAGAAATATTTTGCTGTTAGATTCCTCTCATTATTCCGCGTCCAACGAGCTCTCATTGGTCAAAATCGGGGACAAAAAATGTTAATCGAAATTTCGCAAAATGGCAGGACTATAGGCTTTGCACTTTTTTCATTCAAAAAATACCTTGTGACCGATCTTGATGATTGAGGGTTTATTTTAACGTGGAAAGGAATACAAAGCGATCTAAAAAGGAATTTTGCTAAATAAATGTCTAGTTTTTAAAATAGACCAAAAAAACTGCATAGGAAAGGCCACCAGAAATCAGGTCACACACTAAGGGTTTTTGTGGGATATTTTTGAAACTAGCAAGTCTCGGTCAGAAATAGTTTTCTGTTAGATTCCACTCATTATTCCGCGGCCAACGAGCGCTCATTCATCAAAATCGGGGACAAAAAATTTTAATCGAAATTTCGCAAAATGGCACGGACTATAGGCTTTGCACTTTTTTCATTCAAAAAATACCTTGTGACCGATCTTGACGATTGAGGGTTTATTTTAACGAGGAAAGGAATACAAAGCGATCTAAAATTGAATTTTGCTAAATAAATGTCTAGTTTTTAAAATAGACCAAAAAAACTGCATAGGAAAGCCCACCAGAAATCAGGTCACACACTAAGGATTTTTGTGGCATATTTTTGAAACTAGCAAGTCTCGGTCAGAAATAGTTTACTGTTAGATTCCTCTCATTATTCCGCGTCCAACGAGCGCTCATTCATCAAAATCGGGGACAAAAAATTTTAATCGAAATTGCGCATAATGGCATGAACTATAGGCTTTGCACTTTTTTCATTCAAAAAATACCTTGTGACCGATCTTGACGATTGATAGTTTATTTTAACGGGGAAAGGAATACTAAGCGATCTAAAAAGGAATTTTGCTAAATAAATGTCTAGTTTTTAAAATAGACCAAAAAAACTGCATAGGAAAGGCCACCAGAATTCAGGTCACACACTAAGGGTTTTTGTGGCATATTTTTGAAACTAGCAAGTCTCGGTCAGAAATAGTTTACTGTTACATTCCTCTCATTATTCCGCGTCAAACGAGCGCTCATTCGTCAAAATCGGGGACAAAAAATGTTAATCGAAATTTCGCAAAATGGCATGGACTATAGGCTTTGCACTTTTTTCATTCAAAAAATACCTTGTGACCGATCTTGACGATTGAGGGTTTATTTTAACGTGGAAAGGAATACAGGGCGATCTAAAAAGGAATTTTGCTAAATAAATGTCTAGTTTTTAAAATAGACCAAAAAAACTGCATAGGAAAGGCCACCAGAAATCAGGTCACACACTAAGGGTTTTTGTGGCATATTTTTGAAACTAGCAAGTCTCGGTCAGAAATATTTTACTGCTACATTCCTCTCATTATTCCGCGTCAAACGAGCGCTCACTCGTCAAAATCGGGGACAAAAAATGTTAATCGAAATTTCGCAAAATGGCGGGACTATAGGCTTTGCACTTTTTTCATTCAAAAAATACCTTGTGACCGATCTTGACGATTGAGGGTTTATTTTAACGTGGAAAGGAATACAAAGCGATCTAAAAAGGAATTTTGCTAAATAAATGTCTAGTTTTGAAAATAGACCAAAAAAACTGCATAGGAAAGGCCACCAGAAATCAGGTCACACACTAAGGGTTTTTGTGGCATATTTTTGAAACTAGCAAGTCTCAGTCAGAAATATTTTACTGTCGAAATCGGGGACAAAAAATGTTAATCGAAATTTCGCAAAATGGCATGGACTATAGGCTTTGCACTTTTTTCATTCAAAAAATACCTTGTGACCAATCTTGACGATTGAGGGTTTATTTTAACATGGAAAAGAATACAAAGCGATCTAAAAAGGAATTTTGCTAAATAAATGTCTAGTTTTTAAAATAGATCAAAATCACTGCATAGGAAAGGCCACCAGAAATCAGGTCACACACTAAGGGTTTTTTGTGGCATATTTTTGAAACTAGCAAGTCTCGGTCAGAAATATTTTACTGTTACATTCCTCTCATTATTCCGCGTCAAACGAGCGCTCATTCGTCAAAATCGGGGACAAAAAATGTTAATCGAAATTTCGCAAAATGGCATGGACTGTAGGCTTTACACTTTTTTTATTCAAAAAATACCTTGTCACCGATCTTGAGGATTGAGGGTTTATTTTAACGAGGAAAGGAATACAAAGCGATCTAAAATGGAATTTTGCTAAATAAATGTCTAGTTTTTAAAATAGACCAAAAAAACTGCATAGGAAATGCCACCAGAAATCAGGTCACACACTAAGAGTTGTTGTGTCATATTTTTGAAACTAGCAAGTCTCGGTCAGAAATATTTTACTGTTAGATTCCTCTCATTATTCCGCGTCCCACGAGCGAGTTATGGACAAGACCCGCCACATCCGGTAGCATCGACAGCATTTTCACATGAAAATACTTTCCCATAAAACTTAATATATATTCACATAAAAGCTTCCAATTCACTTTTTATTTTGTCATCAGCATAATTACCTTCGCTCACTTGTAACATGAGCATTAAGTCACGTTGAATGTTTCGTGATCAGTTTTCAAGTAATGTGTAAAAATTGTATAGAGGATTCATTCTAAGTTTGATGTTATTCATGTTCGGACGACGTAATAAAGTATAATTTCTTTCATTTGATTGTGTTTTAAACTTTTTATTTTTTTGTTAAGTTCTGATTAAACTTAACTGGCGCAGTCGGTAGGATCCAGATAACGATCCTAGTGTTTTAGTGTTTCACGATTTAAAATAAAAATTCGCGAGATAAATAAAACGAAGGTTCATCGTAACAAATCCCGTGAAAATATCAAAGGATTATTGATATAGATTAGTTATCGGTTTAAAAAGGAAAAATTCGCTTTAGTGAGAATTTCGACGGAATATCGGAAAAATTGCGCAAATAGTGAAAAAAAAAATAATTTTTCGACGGTTTATCGAAAAACTAATCCTCTAAACCAAAAACGAATCTTGTAAAATAGTGAAAACCAAATTACTCTAAAACAAAATCAAACCTGTGGATCGGTGAGTTTTAACTCCTTGTATCTGGATACTACTAGCGAATCTACGACAACATCTAAGATAATGAACAAACTGGTTTTATTGTCAATGTAAGTCGACCTCAAATCCTCCTCAATTTCCTATAACTTTCCTTAAAATTTAGTACTTTATCCTCATCTTTTTGCATGATTAATAAATTTTCATAATTAATTTTCAAAGAAATTTTAAAATTTTATTAAATCCAAGAATAATATTGATACATATATATATAATATATAAAGAAAGTGATCCAGTAGAAGTGACAAACAAAATTATTGATTGATTTTTAATACCTTTTGCATGATTAAATTTTATTAAAACCAAGGATAATATTGATACATATACATATATATATATTATATAAAGAAAGTGATCCAATAGAAGCAACAAATAAAACTATTGAGTGATTTTAGTACCATTCTTATTAGTACATGTCTACATGTCTTTTAAGTTCGGATTTAAGGGAAAAGAAATAAAACCAAAAAATAGACGCAACTATAGCAAAAACAGAAATTTAACAGAAAGTGATCTAAACGATAATAACGAAGAAATTGATTTTGATTTTGATTTATCTAAGCAAATTCAAATCGGTCCGAAAGTTTTTCAAGAGGGAGTTAGCGAAAATACGAATCTAGAAAGAATTATTTTTAACGTAAGTGACGGAATTGGTCTTAGTTCAGAAGAAATAAACAAATCAGGAATAAATTTTGAAGTTTCTCAAGAAATAAATAATTTCAACAAAATGAGTCTACCCAACAATAACGAAACCCCCAACAATAACATAATACCTAACGATAACGGAACATTTAACAATAACGTAATACCTAACAATAATGTAACACGTAACAACTTAACTTCGACACCTAACCAAATAACTGTTACTCCGTTGGACATATTCAACAATCTAAGAATACCAGACGTGATAAAAGACCTACCTAAATTTAATGGTAACCCAAGGCTTCTTTTTGATTTTATTAATAACATAGAAGAAATTTTGTCTTTGGTTGCATCAATAGATGGAACACCATACAGTAAGATCATTTTACGGGCAATAAGAAATAAGATTGAGGGCCCTGCAAACGAAGTTCTCGATATGTACGGTACCCCTCTCAAATGGAATGACATAAAAACCAATTTGATTCTCCATTATTCCGATAAACGGAACGAGACATCCCTTGTAAGGGATCTGCATTCTTTACGACAAAATTCAAAATCAATAGAGGAATTCTATAGTCAGATAATTGAAATTTTTTCGACGATAAATAATCATCTGCAAATTCACGAAAGAGATCCCAATGTCATTAAAGCAAAAAGGGACCTCTATTCAGAAATGTGCCTTAGTATATTCCTCACAGGGATAAAAGAACCCTTAGGCTCCACCATTAGGGCTATGAAGCCATCAACACTAGCAGAGGCATTTTCATTCTGCATTAAGGAACAGAATGTATTCTACATAAAACCAAATAGCCAATTTTCAAATAATCCTCCTACATACAGGTCGAACCCTCACCAAAGGCCCAGCAAGCCAATAATCACACCACAACAGTCAAATTTCCGTCCTCTTAATAACTTTTACCCACAGAGATCCCAATTTTCAACTCAACAGCCAACCCCTCGTCCGCTAAATTCTTTTGGGCAATTAAATAAGCCCCAGCTTCCATCTCAACAAACGAATTTTATCCCTTTTCAACAAAACAGACCACAGTTCCCCACTAAACAAAACAGGGCGCCATTTTCCACCCAACAATCACTCTTTCGTCCTCAACAAAGTAGATTCCCTCCACCACAACCTATGGACATCGACTCCGGAAACTCCCGTATGAAGGCCAATACAAATAATTTCTTTAGGGTAAACAATCAACAAAATACTGCAAAAAAAGAATTTTATAGTATTTCTGAACAACATCCTTTCGAACCATACCCAGAATACAATGACTACGAGGATTACGAACCCCCTCCATTAGAAAACTCCTACCAACAACTTGATCAATATTATGAAGACGCCAATGAAACAACCAACTTGGAAGAAAACCATGAAATTGATGATTCAAATTTTCCCATAGGTGCCTCGGTAAACAAATCGGAGACGTAGATGCGAACAAACACGGCTTCATACTACCCTATATAAATATTTCTTCGCCTTTCGGTAGATCATTAAAGTTCCTTATTGACACTGGAGCTTCCTCTTCATTCATTAACCCAGAATATATTCATAAAAACGACATAAAAATAATAAACCCAATCTTTATTATAACATGTTTACATACGCATACATTAGACAAGGAAGTAATATTACCAAATTTCGTTGAGTTTAACGATCCGAAACAAATCAGATTTCTGGTATTTAAATTCCATGGGTACTTCGACGGCCTCTTAGGACTAGACGCTCTTTCCATACTCGGAGCCAAAGTCGACCTGGAAAATAAAATGCTTATAACTAAAAACTCAAAATTACCCCTCCACTTTAAACCCAATTTTACATCAGATAAATACATGGTACCTAGCAATTCAAAATTTGTTGCTAAATTACCAGTAGATACCCAGAACGGAGATATATACTTACGGAAGACAGAAATTAATCCAAATTTGGTAGTCCCAGAAGGAATATACAAAGCCCAAAATTGGTATAGCAATGTCGAAATAATCAACAAGTCCCACTGTGATGAAATTTTATTCCTCGACCAACCTCTGAAAACCGAACCATATATTAGTCAAAATTTCTGCGAATTAAATAACTTCAACATTCATTGCAATAACCCAAAAACTACAAACTCTTGTGATATTACAAATCTCATAAGAATATCACACCTCAATAACGAAGAAAAAGAAACTATTCTAAACCTGTGCAAAGAATACGAAGACATTTTCCTAAAAGAAGGACAAGATCTAAGTTTTACAAATGTTATAAAGCACCGCATAAAAACTTCCGACGATATACCCATTTATTCCAAATCATACAGATACCCCTATATACATAAAGCCGAAGTTCAATCGCAAATACACAATCTATTAGACCAGCGTATAATAAGACCCAGCTACTCACGCTGGAGTTCCCCAATATGGATTGTCCCAAAAAAATTGGACGCCAGTGGGAAACAAAAGTGGCGTCTCGTGATTGATTACCGATGTTGTGGCCCAATATAAGGAAGATTCTTCCAGCAGCCAAGGGCGCATTTTAGTGAAATAATTAGCAATTGCTAAACAGTAACCTCGCATGGTACTGTTCTGCAACTGTCGGTTATTTTGCTGATTAGCTCAACAGCTGGCTGCGATGAGCGCTTAGTGGAGCAATCGACGATTACAATAATAATTAACCTCGCATGGTAATTATTATGTAAAGCGATTGTTTACTACTAAGCGACTCAGGTGCTGCAACCGGTAGAACAAACGACAAGGTTGTTGTCGTTTGTTTACATCCGCGTTGTGAGCAAAGAAAGTACTTCCGAATATCGGGGCATAAAAGACCAATGACTGGTCTGGCGAGTGCCGGTTAGTTTCAGTCATCGTCGCCGTTAATTGTTCAGTCGCGAGTTAGCTTTGTTTTAGATATCAAGTTACAGTTCGGTTCGGAGTACTTTTAAATTATTAAGATAGGTCAACTGTGGATAAATAAAGAAATTGTTTCACGGTACTTCATGCGTTTTTTATTGTTTCACTTTTGTAATTCGCGAGTTTTATTCACTAATTGCTCAGGGGGCACGACAATTTGGCGCAGCCGGTAAAAGTTTAAGTGAGGTATGGTGATTTTTGGTGTACTTTAATATAAATATCTTTTTGGATAATAAATTTTTTTTTAGCGGTTTTTAGGTATTGTATTTTTTCAAATTAATTTTTGTTATTGTGGGAGTTAACGCTTTTCAGCTGCTCTGTTATAAATTTTCTTTTCTTTTCAGGTTAAATTAAGTCTTGTTTTGTGGTTTTTAGGTTTTTTGTTTTTTTGGTGAAATTAATTTACAAATTACAATTACATCATTTGAAGAGTTGATTTTTATCAGCTACTCAACACAAACATACACTGGGAGCAAAGCTAATTTAGCTACTCCAAAAACACGCACACTGGGAGCAAAGCTATATTAGCTACTCCAAATACACACACACTGGGAGCAAAGCTAATTTTAGCTACTCCAACATATATTGACGAGATCGAGGAGTTGTGCTTTTACAAGCTACTCCCGCATCCCGAATGAACACCATTCACCATTTTCAGATAAAAAGCTATGTCCGCGTCTTCATCATTATACACAATAATTAACGACGATCTTTCAGGTAACAGATGTCAATTTTAGCATGAAATGGAGTTCGAGAGTAATTTGTAAATTGTGATAAATATCGGTTAGATAAGTTTTCAACGACGCAGGTCGGTTAGAGCGTTGATCACACACGCTTTTCTGTAATTTCTCGCGTTTTGAATAAGTTGTAATAACTGCTTCCAGTAACTACTCGAGTAATTTGATTAACGGGAATAATCTTGGGTTCAAGTAAAATATGGTTTTTTATGTTTGTTGTTATGAACATCAGAAGAAGAAATTATGAATAATATTGAGCATGTTTATATGTATGTACGCAGTATAGCTGAATTGTAATTGAGTGTGTTAATTATATAATAGTTTTGAATGTTGAGGGTTATAATTTTGAAGGCAAATTACTGTAACGAGTTAAACAAAAACAGATAGGAAACCAATAACTGTATATATGATGGCAGACACATATGAAAAAGTTATGGATATGGTGTCCAAATATGTTCCCATGTTCTCGGGAGAAAGATCACTGAAGTTAGCAAAGGAAGTACACCGCTTCCTAAACTGCTGAAAAGATCTTTACGAACGTCTTAAGCCTGAGGAGCAATCCATCTTCATGAAATGTGTAAGATATCGGCTCTCGGACGACGCATACTATCTGATAAGTTCTGAGGAGCCAAAGGATTTTGAAGCATTACAGCAGACCATTAAAACTGCCTACATGCCTAGGAAGTCCTATGGCGAATTAAGAACGGAAATGATAGCGTGTAGACAAAGACCCGGAGACGACATCAGGGAATATGCGGACAGACTAAAAGATTTGTTGAACCAAATTAAAGCGGCAGTTTCAGCTAAATATCCAGGTAAAGATGGGGGATTATTGGCAGAGTTGGAAGCGGATGCGATTGCCACATTTAAAGTTGGAATAAGAGATCCGGCTATCCAGATGCACTTAACAGGGCGAAAATTCGACTCATTGGAGGCGTTGAGAGAAGAGGCGGAATTTTACGAAAGGGACGCGAGAAGACTTCAGCTCGGGGGCAATAGCATTTTTTCACAGGAAGGATGGAGAAGTGACAATTTCAACGCTGATGAACCCGCACCTCGCCAAAAACCTTGCTCTACTTTACAACAGCCAACTCATACAGAATCATACAGAAGAATGCCTAGGAAAGCATATGAATATAGGCCCAAGCATTGCTTCAAGTGCGGTCAGCCTGGACACTTTGTCAGAGAGTGCCAACAATTACCTTTCTGTACAGGATGTGAGGAATATGGGCACGAGGTATCCAATTGCCGAATTCATCACGTCAGAGTGGCAAACTGTGCAGTTCGCATACAGGATGAATTCCATTCAGGAAGGGAGGGGCTTTATTGCCAATTCTGCCAAACACGAGACCATTATACGGATATCTGCGTAAAGAAGTATTTAGCAGAGAAAGAAAGGGAAAAGTTAGAAGAAAAATTGATTTCCAGTAATAAATTTATCATCACAGTCACATCAGATATAGCTTTAGAAGGTAAGTTTACGCTTTTAATTGACACTGGGTCCACGTGTAGTTTAATTAAAGTCAATAAAATAAAAAGAAATACACCGATACAAACACAGCAGAAAATACAAATTGGAGGACTCTTTGGGTTCGCTAGGAAGTCCATAGGTACATGTCAGGCGAACTTGCAGATAGATAATAGTCAGCAGGCTTGCCAATTTAATGCCATTGGTGACACTGACTCAATTCCAGCCGATGGTATCCTTGGAATGGATTTCCTGAGGGACAAAGCTGTTATTGATTGCGTAAATAGGAAATTGTGGATTCAAGATGCCAATGAAGCGCAGAAAGAAAGTTCTGTTTTTAGAAATGTAACGGCTAGTGGTCAAGTGGGGTCCAATTCTTTACATTGGTATAGTCAAGGAAATCCTTTACAAGCCAGAATAGAGGAGGCTCATAGGAACGTGGCAGAAAACATCAGACCAGGTATCAGTAATCCAGAAAGCAACCAGAAGAATATAACATGTAATGTAAAGGAAGCTTCAGGACAGGGGGAGAGAAGTATACCCATATTGGATGAGCTAGTTCAGCCACAACAAGGGGAAAAGACTTGGACCATAGCTTACGACAGTGCGGAACTTGATAAAGTAAGAAATGAAGAAGCCAATGGTTCGAGAAGGAGGCCTCACAGGTATTATGGGTACAGTGGAAATAGGCTGGGGGATGAACGTGCATTCGTAAGAATCGCCAATGCAACAGCATATTTCGTAAAAAGTCCTAATTCTTTCCATGGTCAGACGAAACCTCACAAATTTGACAGACGATCTGCATGGCGCCATAACTGTAGGAACAATATCTATCCTCAACTGGGGAAAGGACAGGGGCTTAAGCAAAAGGGTAAGTTAAATATGCCAAAACATAATGATGTCCAAAATAAGATTAATAGGATAAATCTTACGCCAAATTTGATCGGGCTGTACGAGGTAGGTAACGGTTATGACCCGGGAATCGGGGGACGTAACCAAAAAGATTTCCAACAAATTCCCTCCAATTTCAGAAGAAATTTGATGAGTGGAGTTTGACAGTCTCTAGCCGGAAAGAGATGGAAATGCGGTACCAAGATAACCCAGTGGATCCGATGTGAGGTAAATTTGGAGATGTAAAGGTAAGCAAATGTCTTTTGGAAATAAAAATTAGAGGTTGAAAAAAAAAACAGAGAATGAGCAGATTGAATAGAAGAAAAAAGAAACAGAAATAAAAAGTTAAAAGAATATTAAATGTATCAAGATTTAAATCAAACCTAAAGTAGGAAAGAGAGAATAAAAAACAATAGAGTAATGGAAATAAAGAAAAATAAAGTGTTAAGAAAGAAGATTTATAAACAAAGAGGTCTTGTAAAGAAAAAAAAATTAAAGAGGATGTTAAAGAACGATTGGAAAGGTAAAAGAAATAAGAGATTTAAAAGAAGGTGGAAAAAAGATTAAAAGAAATAAGTGATTTAAAAAGAGAATTGAAAAAAAATATAGAATAATAAAAGTTAAAAAAAAAAAGTTCTAAAAGAAAGAAGAATTAAAAGAAAACTTTTAAAGTATGTATATATGTAGAACAAACATAAGGATTTCTAAAAAGAAAAAGAAAATTAAAATAGAGAAAGATTAACGGGTTGCCATAGGTTAAGTAAGTAAGAATGTCAAATCTACATATTCAATGCTTCCAGAGCACAGGCGGCAGCAGAACGAGGAGATCTATGAAACAAAATATCAACTCTAGTAAATACGGAACGTGGAAATATAGGGAATCGACGATGCTGGAGCTCAAAGTATGAGCAAAGTACGAGAAATTAATAAGATACCGGAGATAAGGATAAGTAGGTTGGCCTCTTTGATCATCGGAAGCTTACATCCACGGATAACTTACGCTCGGGAAATGAGTGAAATAATCGTTAGACAAGCGCAGAGTATGCACTATGCCTGTTGAAGTATATGAAGACCACACATATGATCTTGATGACGAATTTTGAGCTTCTGCCGAACTCTTATTGGAAAGCTACAATTAGAAAACCTGGCGGAGTTATTAGCGCATAAATTAATGTTGAGAGATCTGTTATATGGTATATCTACTAACATACATATATACAGTACTATATGATATTACAAAAAAAAAGAATCTTTGAGTACACGTGGACTCTCAATATAATTGAGAGAACTCCATCGGGACCAAAAGAAAGTTTTTTTTATAAATATAATCATAGTAAAATTAAAGCAGCGCTTATAACAAGAAATTGTCCAGTAATACAGAGTAGATAAAAACATTCTATCTATCTATCCATATAATTAATGGGATTAATTGTGATCAAATGCTAGCAGTATTAGCAGGATTAGTGTACCACTTGAAGCATCAGAAAAGTGAACAAACTTGAACCATTATCAGCAAACCATTGACGGGCCAACCCAAAGCGAGGCTATCCCAACAAGTGGACTCCAGTATAAAAAAGGTCATCCCAACAACAGCAAACCTACAAACAGCAAATTTACCAACCGCCTTCGAGTAGCATCCGGTGCAGTTAGAATAGTAAAGTAGTTTCATTGTAATAATATAATTGTGTTGGGCACCCATAGGAAGAAAACTTTAAGGCTAGAGGATTGTAAAAATTGTAATTAGTGGAGAGAAAAATTTTGTTGTTATGGTTTGGATAGTATTTTTGTAAGTATTCGGGCTATTATAAATGATTGTAAAAAGAACTTTTTGTTATTTTGTTATTATATGTATAGGTACCAAGTAATGTTTTCTAACGGGATAACACGTGTAAATGAATTAATGAATTCTTGTCCAATAGGTATATAAAATTTTAATGTAATAGAGATAAATAACTTATTACGGTAAGTGGGAGAAGTTTCAAAGTAAAAGACATGTGAAGTAAAAAAAAAAAAGAATAAAGAAATATAACAGAAGAATGTAAACAAAACACAAGTATGTAGTTATTTATATTGTTATTAATTAAAAAAAAAAACAGTAAATAAACTAAAAGAGAAAATAGATATGTTGTAAAAACACAATACAAAAGAAATGAGATGAAAGTAAGAAAGATTATTACATATGTAAAGGAAATATTGAAGTTAAAGAAGTTAAATGTAAGAAGAAAATTAAAAGAGAAACCAAACTTGAAATATTGTACAAAAGTAAGAACAGAATAAAAAAGAAATGAGAAGAAAATAAGAAAATTTCGAAATATGTAAAAAGTAATGTACAGAATTGTAATGATATACTGTAAAGAATCTGAACCGAACGAGGATTAGGATATTCTCAGTTTATTTAATTGATTGCATTCTCCAGATCTAGTTCCCTGCGGAAACTAGTTTTTCCAAGGGGGGAGGGATGTTGTGGCCCAATATAAGGAAGATTCTTCCAGCAGCCAAGGGCGCATTTTAGTGAAATAATTAGCAATTGCTAAACAGTAACCTCGCATGGTACTGTTCTGCAACTGTCGGTTATTTTGCTGATTAGCTCAACAGCTGGCTGCGATGAGCGCTTAGTGGAGCAATCGACGATTACAATAATAATTAACCTCGCATGGTAATTATTATGTAAAGCGATTGTTTACTACTAAGCGACTCAGGTGCTGCAACCGGTAGAACAAACGACAAGGTTGTTGTCGTTTGTTTACATCCGCGTTGTGAGCAAAGAAAGTACTTCCGAATATCGGGGCATAAAAGACCAATGACTGGTCTGGCGAGTGCCGGTTAGTTTCAGTCATCGTCGCCGTTAATTGTTCAGTCGCGAGTTAGCTTTGTTTTAGATATCAAGTTACAGTTCGGTTCGGAGTACTTTTAAATTATTAAGATAGGTCAAGTGTGGATAAATAAAGAAATTGTTTCACGGTACTTCATGCGTTTTTTATTGTTTCACTTTTGTAATTCGCGAGTTTTATTCACTAATTGCTCAGGGGGCACGACAATTTGGCGCAGCCGGTAAAAGTTTAAGTGAGGTATGGTGATTTTTGGTGTACTTTAATATAAATATCTTTTTGGATAATAAATTTTTTTTTAGCGGTTTTTAGGTATTGTATTTTTTCAAATTAATTTTTGTTATTGTGGGAGTTAACGCTTTTCAGCTGCTCTGTTATAAATTTTCTTTTCTTTTCAGGTTAAATTAAGTCTTGTTTTGTGGTTTTTAGGTTTTTTGTTTTTTTGGTGAAATTAATTTACAAATTACAATTACATCATTTGAAGAGTTGATTTTTATCAGCTACTCAACACAAACATACACTGGGAGCAAAGCTAATTTAGCTACTCCAAAAACACGCACACTGGGAGCAAAGCTATATTAGCTACTCCAAATACACACACACTGGGAGCAAAGCTAATTTTAGCTACTCCAACATATATTGACGAGATCGAGGAGTTGTGCTTTTACAAGCTACTCCCGCATCCCGAATGAACACCATTCACCATTTTCAGATAAAAAGCTATGTCCGCGTCTTCATCATTATACACAATAATTAACGACGATCTTTCAGGTAACAGATGTCAATTTTAGCATGAAATGGAGTTCGAGAGTAATTTGTAAATTGTGATAAATATCGGTTAGATAAGTTTTCAACGACGCAGGTCGGTTAGAGCGTTGATCACACACGCTTTTCTGTAATTTCTCGCGTTTTGAATAAGTTGTAATAACTGCTTCCAGTAACTACTCGAGTAATTTGATTAACGGGAATAATCTTGGGTTCAAGTAAAATATGGTTTTTTATGTTTGTTGTTATGAACATCAGAAGAAGAAATTATGAATAATATTGAGCATGTTTATATGTATGTACGCAGTATAGCTGAATTGTAATTGAGTGTGTTAATTATATAATAGTTTTGAATGTTGAGGGTTATAATTTTGAAGGCAAATTACTGTAACGAGTTAAACAAAAACAGATAGGAAACCAATAACTGTATATATGATGGCAGACACATATGAAAAAGTTATGGATATGGTGTCCAAATATGTTCCCATGTTCTCGGGAGAAAGATCACTGAAGTTAGCAAAGGAAGTACACCGCTTCCTAAACTGCTGAAAAGATCTTTACGAACGTCTTAAGCCTGAGGAGCAATCCATCTTCATGAAATGTGTAAGATATCGGCTCTCGGACGACGCATACTATCTGATAAGTTCTGAGGAGCCAAAGGATTTTGAAGCATTACAGCAGACCATTAAAACTGCCTACATGCCTAGGAAGTCCTATGGCGAATTAAGAACGGAAATGATAGCGTGTAGACAAAGACCCGGAGACGACATCAGGGAATATGCGGACAGACTAAAAGATTTGTTGAACCAAATTAAAGCGGCAGTTTCAGCTAAATATCCAGGTAAAGATGGGGGATTATTGGCAGAGTTGGAAGCGGATGCGATTGCCACATTTAAAGTTGGAATAAGAGATCCGGCTATCCAGATGCACTTAACAGGGCGAAAATTCGACTCATTGGAGGCGTTGAGAGAAGAGGCGGAATTTTACGAAAGGGACGCGAGAAGACTTCAGCTCGGGGGCAATAGCATTTTTTCACAGGAAGGATGGAGAAGTGACAATTTCAACGCTGATGAACCCGCACCTCGCCAAAAACCTTGCTCTACTTTACAACAGCCAACTCATACAGAATCATACAGAAGAATGCCTAGGAAAGCATATGAATATAGGCCCAAGCATTGCTTCAAGTGCGGTCAGCCTGGACACTTTGTCAGAGAGTGCCAACAATTACCTTTCTGTACAGGATGTGAGGAATATGGGCACGAGGTATCCAATTGCCGAATTCATCACGTCAGAGTGGCAAACTGTGCAGTTCGCATACAGGATGAATTCCATTCAGGAAGGGAGGGGCTTTATTGCCAATTCTGCCAAACACGAGACCATTATACGGATATCTGCGTAAAGAAGTATTTAGCAGAGAAAGAAAGGGAAAAGTTAGAAGAAAAATTGATTTCCAGTAATAAATTTATCATCACAGTCACATCAGATATAGCTTTAGAAGGTAAGTTTACGCTTTTAATTGACACTGGGTCCACGTGTAGTTTAATTAAAGTCAATAAAATAAAAAGAAATACACCGATACAAACACAGCAGAAAATACAAATTGGAGGACTCTTTGGGTTCGCTAGGAAGTCCATAGGTACATGTCAGGCGAACTTGCAGATAGATAATAGTCAGCAGGCTTGCCAATTTAATGCCATTGGTGACACTGACTCAATTCCAGCCGATGGTATCCTTGGAATGGATTTCCTGAGGGACAAAGCTGTTATTGATTGCGTAAATAGGAAATTGTGGATTCAAGATGCCAATGAAGCGCAGAAAGAAAGTTCTGTTTTTAGAAATGTAACGGCTAGTGGTCAAGTGGGGTCCAATTCTTTACATTGGTATAGTCAAGGAAATCCTTTACAAGCCAGAATAGAGGAGGCTCATAGGAACGTGGCAGAAAACATCAGACCAGGTATCAGTAATCCAGAAAGCAACCAGAAGAATATAACATGTAATGTAAAGGAAGCTTCAGGACAGGGGGAGAGAAGTATACCCATATTGGATGAGCCAGTTCAGCCACAACAAGGGGAAAAGACTTGGACCATAGCTTACGACAGTGCGGAACTTGATAAAGTAAGAAATGAAGAAGCCAATGGTTCGAGAAGGAGGCCTCACAGGTATTATGGGTACAGTGGAAATAGGCTGGGGGATGAACGTGCATTCGTAAGAATCGCCAATGCAACAGCATATTTCGTAAAAAGTCCTAATTCTTTCCATGGTCAGACGAAACCTCACAAATTTGACAGACGATCTGCATGGCGCCATAACTGTAGGAACAATATCTATCCTCAACTGGGGAAAGGACAGGGGCTTAAGCAAAAGGGTAAGTTAAATATGCCAAAACATAATGATGTCCAAAATAAGATTAATAGGATAAATCTTACGCCAAATTTGATCGGGCTGTACGAGGTAGGTAACGGTTATGACCCGGGAATCGGGGGACGTAACCAAAAAGATTTCCAACAAATTCCCTCCAATTTCAGAAGAAATTTGATGAGTGGAGTTTGACAGTCTCTAGCCGGAAAGAGATGGAAATGCGGTACCAAGATAACCCAGTGGATCCGATGTGAGGTAAATTTGGAGATGTAAAGGTAAGCAAATGTCTTTTGGAAATAAAAATTAGAGGTTGAAAAAAAAAACAGAGAATGAGCAGATTGAATAGAAGAAAAAAGAAACAGAAATAAAAAGTTAAAAGAATATTAAATGTATCAAGATTTAAATCAAACCTAAAGTAGGAAAGAGAGAATAAAAAACAATAGAGTAATGGAAATAAAGAAAAATAAAGTGTTAAGAAAGAAGATTTATAAACAAAGAGGTCTTGTAAAGAAAAAAAAATTAAAGAGGATGTTAAAGAACGATTGGAAAGGTAAAAGAAATAAGAGATTTAAAAGAAGGTGGAAAAAAGATTAAAAGAAATAAGTGATTTAAAAAGAGAATTGAAAAAAAATATAGAATAATAAAAGTTAAAAAAAAAAAGTTCTAAAAGAAAGAAGAATTAAAAGAAAACTTTTAAAGTATGTATATATGTAGAACAAACATAAGGATTTCTAAAAAGAAAAAGAAAATTAAAATAGAGAAAGATTAACGGGTTGCCATAGGTTAAGTAAGTAAGAATGTCAAATCTACATATTCAATGCTTCCAGAGCACAGGCGGCAGCAGAACGAGGAGATCTATGAAACAAAATATCAACTCTAGTAAATACGGAACGTGGAAATATAGGGAATCGACGATGCTGGAGCTCAAAGTATGAGCAAAGTACGAGAAATTAATAAGATACCGGAGATAAGGATAAGTAGGTTGGCCTCTTTGATCATCGGAAGCTTACATCCACGGATAACTTACGCTCGGGAAATGAGTGAAATAATCGTTAGACAAGCGCAGAGTATGCACTATGCCTGTTGAAGTATATGAAGACCACACATATGATCTTGATGACGAATTTTGAGCTTCTGCCGAACTCTTATTGGAAAGCTACAATTAGAAAACCTGGCGGAGTTATTAGCGCATAAATTAATGTTGAGAGATCTGTTATATGGTATATCTACTAACATACATATATACAGTACTATATGATATTACAAAAAAAAAGAATCTTTGAGTACACGTGGACTCTCAATATAATTGAGAGAACTCCATCGGGACCAAAAGAAAGTTTTTTTTATAAATATAATCATAGTAAAATTAAAGCAGCGCTTATAACAAGAAATTGTCCAGTAATACAGAGTAGATAAAAACATTCTATCTATCTATCCATATAATTAATGGGATTAATTGTGATCAAATGCTAGCAGTATTAGCAGGATTAGTGTACCACTTGAAGCATCAGAAAAGTGAACAAACTTGAACCATTATCAGCAAACCATTGACGGGCCAACCCAAAGCGAGGCTATCCCAACAAGTGGACTCCAGTATAAAAAAGGTCATCCCAACAACAGCAAACCTACAAACAGCAAATTTACCAACCGCCTTCGAGTAGCATCCGGTGCAGTTAGAATAGTAAAGTAGTTTCATTGTAATAATATAATTGTGTTGGGCACCCATAGGAAGAAAACTTTAAGGCTAGAGGATTGTAAAAATTGTAATTAGTGGAGAGAAAAATTTTGTTGTTATGGTTTGGATAGTATTTTTGTAAGTATTCGGGCTATTATAAATGATTGTAAAAAGAACTTTTTGTTATTTTGTTATTATATGTATAGGTACCAAGTAATGTTTTCTAACGGGATAACACGTGTAAATGAATTAATGAATTCTTGTCCAATAGGTATATAAAATTTTAATGTAATAGAGATAAATAACTTATTACGGTAAGTGGGAGAAGTTTCAAAGTAAAAGACATGTGAAGTAAAAAAAAAAAAGAATAAAGAAATATAACAGAAGAATGTAAACAAAACACAAGTATGTAGTTATTTATATTGTTATTAATTAAAAAAAAAAACAGTAAATAAACTAAAAGAGAAAATAGATATGTTGTAAAAACACAATACAAAAGAAATGAGATGAAAGTAAGAAAGATTATTACATATGTAAAGGAAATATTGAAGTTAAAGAAGTTAAATGTAAGAAGAAAATTAAAAGAGAAACCAAACTTGAAATATTGTACAAAAGTAAGAACAGAATAAAAAAGAAATGAGAAGAAAATAAGAAAATTTCGAAATATGTAAAAAGTAATGTACAGAATTGTAATGATATACTGTAAAGAATCTGAACCGAACGAGGATTAGGATATTCTCAGTTTATTTAATTGATTGCATTCTCCAGATCTAGTTCCCTGCGGAAACTAGTTTTTCCAAGGGGGGAGGGATGTTGTGGCCCAATATAAGGAAGATTCTTCCAGCAGCCAAGGGCGCATTTTAGTGAAATAATTAGCAATTGCTAAACAGTAACCTCGCATGGTACTGTTCTGCAACTGTCGGTTATTTTGCTGATTAGCTCAACAGCTGGCTGCGATGAGCGCTTAGTGGAGCAATCGACGATTACAATAATAATTAACCTCGCATGGTAATTATTATGTAAAGCGATTGTTTACTACTAAGCGACTCAGGTGCTGCAACCGGTAGAACAAACGACAAGGTTGTTGTCGTTTGTTTACATCCGCGTTGTGAGCAAAGAAAGTACTTCCGAATATCGGGGCATAAAAGACCAATGACTGGTCTGGCGAGTGCCGGTTAGTTTCAGTCATCGTCGCCGTTAATTGTTCAGTCGCGAGTTAGCTTTGTTTTAGATATCAAGTTACAGTTCGGTTCGGAGTACTTTTAAATTATTAAGATAGGTCAAGTGTGGATAAATAAAGAAATTGTTTCACGGTACTTCATGCGTTTTTTATTGTTTCACTTTTGTAATTCGCGAGTTTTATTCACTAATTGCTCAGGGGGCACGACACCGAAAGCTCAACGAAAAAACAATAAGCGACAAGTACCCAATACCGAATATCAACGAAATCCTTGATAAACTCGGTAAATGTCTGTATTTTTCCACTCTCGACTTAGCGAGTGGTTTTCATCAAATCGAGATGGACCGTCGCGATATAGAAAAAACTGCATTCAGTGTCGAAGGCGGACACTATGAGTACGTCCAAATGCCTTTCGGTCTGCAAAACGCCCCATCCGCTTTTCAAAGGGTAATGGACAACGTTTTAAAAGATATCCAGGGCAAGATTTGTCTCGTCTACCTTGACGATATCATAGTTTTCTCGACATCTTTACAAGAACATAAAGAAAATCTGAAAAAGGTATTTGAGAAACTACGGGAAGCAAACCTCAAAGTACAGATAGACAAATCTGAATTCCTTCAGAAAGAGGTTACCTTCTTAGGGCATATCGTGACAAATGACGGAGTAAAACCAAATCCCGAAAAGGTTAAGGTTATCAAGGAATATCCGATCCCTAAAACACAAAAGGAAATAAAAGCATTCCTAGAGCTGCTGGGATATTATCGAAAGTTTATCAAAGACTTCGCACGAATAACGAAACCCTTGACAGAATGTCTCAAAAAGAATAGGAAAGTCGATCTGAAAGAAATTTACATAAAAACGTTCAAATTGTGTAAAGACATACTGAGCAACGAACCACTGCTCCAATACCCAGATTTCTCCCAACCATTCGTATTAACCACCGACGCGAGTAACTTCGCTATTGGTGCCATATTATCCCAAGGTCCCATTGGCGCAGATAGACCTATTTGCTATGCTAGTAGAACCTTGACTGATTCGGAAATTAACTATTCAACCTCGGAAAAGGAGCTCTTAGCGATAGTATGGGCAACAAAGTATTTCCGTCCCTACTTATTCGGTCGTAAATTTCAGATCGTAACAGATCACAAACCCCTCCTTTGGCTAATAAGCCTCAAAGATCCTAATTCCAGACTCATTCGTTGGCGTCTCAAACTAGAAGAATTCGAATACGAAGTGGTTCACAAGAAAGGAAAACTAAATTCAAATGCAGATGCCCTAAGTCGAATCAAACCACCTGAAAAAAATAATCCAAACAACATAGAAATAAATGTAAACGAACAGTGTTCAATGAATGTTGGAGAAAAGGATATAAGCTCAACCTGTGCTACAATACATTCGGCAGCTGAAAACCTAAACGATCATATCTACATATCGGAACGACCTTTAAACGAATTTAACCTCCAACTTATTTTCGAAAAGTCCGATAAATCTCCTTCCACATCAGTTGAAACTTTGTTCAAGAACAAACAACGTCGCATCATTCAAATGCAAAACTTTTCCGAAGAAAATACCACAGAATTACTAAAAAAATATTTAGCACCAAATAAGACCACTGCTATATTTACGGATGACCAGATATTCAGGATAGTACAATCAGTCTATTCCAAATTCTTTTCAAGAAACAAAATTTTCAAACTAATCCGTTGCACAGAATTATTGATAGACATTAAAGAAAGCGACGAACAAGATGAAATCATTCGAAATTACCACTTAAAAAGCAACCACCGAGGAATCAACGAAACCTTTTTTCATCTGAAAAGAACACATTACTTCCCCTATATGAAAAATAAAATTACACAAACAATAAACAATTGCGAAAAATGTCAAACCTTAAAGTATGATAGGAATCCACCAAGATTAACATTCGAAAAACCCGAAACCCCATCGAAACCTTTAGATATCCTCCACATAGACGTATACTCAATAAACGGTAAATAAATGCTGACAATAATCGATAAATTTTCAAAATTTGCCGCCGCTTTCACCCTAAGTGCCCGAAATAGTCTAATTATAATAAAAGCAATCCGACACTTTATGAGCCTCCACGGCATCCCAAAATCCATAGTTGCAGACCAGGGAGCAGAATTGACTTCCAATATATTCAAAGACTTTTGCAGACAATACGACATCCAATTACACATAACCTCATTCCAACAAAGTAGTAGCAATTCCCCAGTCGAACGGCTACATTCAACCCTAACAGAAATATACAGAATTATTTATGAAAAACAGAAAGACAAAGACCACGAAGACATTTTGAACGAAACAATTATTACTTACAATAACTCCATTCATTCGACAACTAACCTAACCCCATACGAACTCTTTTTCGGCAAAACTTATAAATTCTTAAACAATGTCAAATTCAATAACGAACACGAGTACCTACAAAAACTAAACGAATTCCAATCCAATCTATATCCATTCGTGAAAGAGAAAATTCAAAAAGCTGTAGACCGAAACATAGACAAATTAAATACAAATAGGGAAACTCCCCCATCTCTAGAAGAAAATATAACAGTATTTAGAAAAGAAAATAGAAGGAATAAGTTAACACCCCGCTTTAGTATTCAAAAAGTAAAACATAATAATAAAGTAACTATTATCACTCATAAAAATCAAAAAATACACAAATCTAAACTAAAGAAAAAACGCAAATTACAGATTAACAGTGGCTCTCAGCCAGAAGATGGAAATACAGGACCTGACGAACCACCACGGGGTACTCCCAATGGAACTAGGACCAGCTAGGGTAATACAAACTCACAAAAAACTCATACACATAATCCAACTGACGGACTACAAGACCAACATTGACAAAATCAAAGACTCTATAGATTTAACTGTAAACCACGACGAATTCAAGGACATTGTTGAAACTACCAACTTAAAATTCAAAGAGCTAAAAAGAAAGTTGCAGACTCTGTTACCAACAAAGAGAAACAAAAGGGGCGCAATTAATATCTTAGGTTCAGTAATAAAAGCCATTTCCGGAAATATGGACCATGAAGACGCCGTAAACATAAATGAAGAAATCCAAAAACTTTCTCTAAACCAACATGATCTTGAAATCGGATTAAACAATCAAATTCGAATTAATGACCAAATGATTGAAAGATTCCGAAATGTTACTGATCACATCAATAAACAACAAGAATCCATAGAGGCATTTTTAAACAACTACAATAAAGCGATAAATAATCAAATCAATATGGAAAACCAAAATTTTAAGTATTCACAATACATAAACAAAATCAATTTCAACATCGACTTACTCAATACTCATCTAACAAATATAGCAGAATCAATAGTACTAGCTAGATTGAATATAATTTCGAAACAAATTCTCAATCCAAACGAATTAGATGAAATCTATGAAATTTTCCAAAAGCAAAATGTAAAGATACACTCAGATGAGCAAATTTACGAATTTCTTGGTTTACAAGCTTACTATAACGACACTAATATTATATTTAACATCCAAATACCAATTTTTTCAAACAAAACCTACTCCTTTTTCCACCTGATACCCTTACCTGTAAACAAAACTCTATCCATAACTACCAAACCCTACGCAACCTACAATGAGGTCGACACACAGTACTTCGATGACAGCTGCCCACTGATTGAAGGAGTTTACTATTGCAAGAGTTCATCAATTACCCCAGAGGCTAGAGAACAAGGATGCATCCCCAACATAATCAAACACACCCCAGCCAACTGCACATTTTTGAACGGGATCGAGATCAGCACGGTTTTTCAACCTGAACCCAATTACGTTCTATGCATCAACATTCCAGCAACAAATCTACAGTCAACATGCCACACCCCTTTGAAGGAAGTAAACGGAACAGCTCTAATCCATTTTGAGAACTGCAGCATCGAGATCAATGGAATAACATATGACAGCAAAACAAACGTTTATTGGGAAGCAGTAATCATACACCCAACATTATTCAGCAAGATAAATTCCTCGCAAACGATAGATGATCTAAACCTGGAAAAACTGAAACTCTACCACTTCAGAAACTTAGAAGCAATCAAACTCCTGGAAGTCAAAACAACACACCGAGATTACTATACCTTTGGGATCACGACCATAGTCTGTATCGCAGCAGGAATATTTATCATCATCTACCTAAAAAGTTACCTTAGGAAAAACTTGGAAAATCACCAAACCATCATATTAGAAGAACCCACACCTAAGATAACAATACCTCCACCAATACAGGAAACCCACCGAGTCCAGCACCTCAGGCCATCGCTTCATCCAAGGGGGGAAGAGTTATGGACAAGACCCGCCACATCCGGTAGCATCGACAGCATTTTCACATGAAAATACTTTCCCATAAAACTTAATATATATTCACATAAAAGCTTCCAATTCACTTTTTATTTTGTCATCAGCATAATTACCTTCGCTCACTTGTAACATGAGCATTAAGTCACGTTGAATGTTTCGTGATCAGTTTTCAAGTAATGTGTAAAAATTGTATAGAGGATTCATTCTAAGTTTGATGTTATTCATGTTCGGACGACGTAATAAAGTATAATTTCTTTCATTTGATTGTGTTTTAAACTTTTTATTTTTTTGTTAAGTTCTGATTAAACTTAACTAGCGCTCATTCGTCAAAATCGGGGAAAAAAAATGTTAATCGAAATTTCGCAAAATGGCAGGACTATAGGCTTTGCACTTTTTTCATTCAAAAAATACCTTGTGACCGATCTTGACGGTTGGGGGTTTATTTTAACGTGGAAAGGAATACAAAGCGATCTAAAGAGGAATTTTGCTAAATAAATATATGGTTTTTAAAATAGACCAAAAAAACTGCATAGGAAAGGCCACCAGAATACAGGTCACACACTAAGGGTTTTTGTGGCATATTTTTGAAACTAGCAAGTCTCGGTCAGAAATATTTTCTTGTTACATTCCTCTCATTATTTCGCGTCCAACGAGCGCTCATTCGTCAAAATCAGGTACAAAAAATGTTAATCGAAATTTCGCAAAATTGCATGGACTATAGGCTTTGCACTGTTTTCATTCAAAAAATACCTTGTGACCAATCTTGACGATTGAGGGTTTATTTTAACATGGAAAAGAATACAAAGCGATCTAAAAAGGAATTTTGCTAAATAAATGTCTAGTTTTTAAAATAGACCAAAAAAACTGCATAGGAAAGGCCACCAGAAATCAGGTCACACACTAAGGGTTTTTTGTGGCATATTTTTGAAACTAGCAAGTCTCGGTCAGAAATATTTTACTGTTACATTCCTCTCATTATTCCGCGTCAAACGAGCGCTCATTCGTCAAAATCGGGGACAAAAAATGTTAATCGAAATTTCGCAAAATGGCATGGACTGTAGGCTTTACACTTTTTTAATTCAAAAAATACCTTGTCACCGATCTTGAGGATTGAGGGTTTATTTTAACGAGGAAAGGAATACAAAGCGATCTAAAATGGAATTTTGCTAAATAAATGTCTAGTTTTTAAAATAGACCAAAAAAATGCATAGGAAATGCCACCAGAAATCAGATCACACACTAAGAGTTGTTGTGTCATATTTTTGAAACTAGCAAGTATCGGTCAGAAATATTTTACTGTTAGATTCCTCTCATTATTCCGCGTCCCACGAGCGCTCATTCGTCAAAATCGGGGAAAAAAAATGTTAATCGAAATTTCGCAAAATGGCAGGACTATAGGCTTTGCACTTTTTTCATTCAAAAAATACCTTGTGACCGATCTTGACGGTTGGGGGTTTATTTTAACGTGGAAAGGAATACAAAGCGATCTAAAGAGGAATTTTGCTAAATAAATATATGGTTTTTAAAATAGACCAAAAAAACTGCATAGGAAGGGCCACCAGAATACAGGTCACACACTAAGGGTTTTTGTGGCATATTTTTGAAACTAGCAAGTCTCGGCCAGAGATATTTTACTGCTACATTCCTCTCATTATTCCGCGTCCAACGAGCGCTCATTCGTCAAAATCGGGGACAAAAAATGTTAATCGAAATTTCGCAAAATGGCAGGACTATAGGCTTTGCACTTTTTTCATTCAAAAAATACCTTGTGACCGATCTTGACGATTGAGGGTTTATTTTAACGTGGAAAGGAATACAAAGCGATGTAAAAAGGGATTTTGCTAAATAAATGTCTAGTTTTTAAAATAGACCAAAAAAACTGCATAGGAAAGGCCACCAGAAATCAGGTCACACACTAAGGGTTTTTGTGGCATATTTTGAAAATAGCAAGTCTCGGTCAGAAATATTTTACTGTTACATTCCTCTCATTATTCCGCGTCCAACGAGCGCTCATTCGTCAAAATCGGGGACAAAAAATGTTAATCGAAATTTCGCAAAATGGCATGGACTATAGGCTTTGCACTTTTTTCATTCAAAAAATACCTTGTGACCAATCTTGACGATTGAGGGTTTATTTTAACATGGAAAAGAATACAAAGCGATCTAAAAAGGAATTTTGCTAAATAAATGTCTAGTTTTTAAAATAGACCAAAAAAACTGGATAGGAAAGGCCACCAGAAATCAGGTCACACACTAAGGGTTTTTTGTGGCATATTTTTGAAACTAGCAAGTCTCGGTCAGAAATATTTTACTGTTACATTCCCCTCATTATTCCGCGTCAAACGAGCGCTCATTCGTCAAAATCGGGGACAAAAAATGTTAATCGAAATTTCGCAAAATGGCATGGACTGTAGGCTTTACACTTTTTTTATTCAAAAAATACCTTGTCACCGATCTTGAGGATTGAGGGTTTATTTTAACGAGGAAAGGAATACAAAGCGATCTAAAATGGAATTTTGCTAAATAAATGTCTAGTTTTTAAAATAGACCAAAAAAACTGCATAGGAAATGCCACCAGAAATCAGGTCACACACTAAGAGTTGTTGTGTCATATTTTTGAAACTAGCAAGTATCGGTCAGAAATATTTTACTGTTAGATTCCTCTCATTATTCCGCGTCCCACGAGCGCTCATTCGTCAAAATCGGGGAAAAAAAATGATAATCGAAATTTCGCAAAATGGCAGGACTATAGGCTTTGCACTTTTTTCATTCAAAAAATACCTTGTGACCGATCTTGACGGTTGGGGGTTTATTTTAACGTGGAAAGGAATACAAAGCGATCTAAAGAGGAATTTTGCTAAATAAATATATGGTTTTTAAAATAGACCAAAAAAACTGCATAGGAAAGGCCACCAGAATACAGGTCACACACTAAGGGTTTTTGTGGCATATTTTTGAAACTAGCAAGTCTCGGTCAGAAATATTTTACTGTTACATTCCTCTCATTATTTCGCGTCCAACGAGCGCTCATTCGTCAAAATCAGGGACAAAAAATGTTAATCGAAATTTCGCAAAATGGCATGGACTATAGGCTTTGCACTTTTTTCATTCAAAAAATACCTTGTGACCGATCTTGACGGTTGAGGGTTTATTTTAACGTGGAAAGGAATACAAAGCGATCTAAAAAGGAATTTTGCTAAATAAATATATAGTTTTTAAAATAGACCAAAAAAACTGCATAGGAAAGGCCACCAGAAATCAGGTCACACACTAAGGGTTTTTGTGGCATATTTTTGAAACTAGCAAGTCTCGGTCAGAAATATTTTACTGTTAGATTCCTCTCATTATTCCGCGTCAAACGAGCGCTCATGCGTCAAAATCGGGGACAAAAAATGTTAATCGAAATTTCGCAAAATGGCAGGACTATAGGCTTTGCACTTTTTTCATTCAAAAAATACCTTGTGACCGATCTTGACGATAGAGGGTTTGTTTTAACGTGGAAAGGAATAGAAAGCGATCTAAAAAGGAATTTTGCTAAATAAATGTCTAGTTTTTAAAATAGACCAAAAAAACTGCATAGGAAAGGCCACCAGAAATCAGGTCACACACTAAGGGTTTTTGTGGCGTATTTTGAAACTAGCAAGTCTCGGTCAGAAATATTTTACTTTTACATTCCTCTCATTATTCCGCGTCCAACGAGCGCTCATTCATCAAAATCGGGGACAAAAAAATTTAATCGAAATTTCGCAAAATGGCATGGACAATAGGCTTTGCACTTTTTTCATTCAAAAAATACCTTGTGACCAATCTTGACGATTGAGGGTTTATTTTAACATGGAAAGGAATACAAAGCGATCTAAAAAGGAATTTTGCTAAATAAATGTCTAGTTTTTAAAATAGACCAAAAAAAACTGCATAGGAAAGGCCACCAGAAATCAGGTCACACACTAAGGGTTTTTGTGGCATATTTTTGAAACTAGCAAGTCTCGGTCAGAAATATCTTACTGCTACATTCCTCTCATTATTCCGCGTCCAACGAGCGCTCATTCGCCAAAATCGGGGACAAAAAATTTTAATCGAAATTTCGCAAAATGGCATGGACTATAGGCTTTGCACTTTTTTCATTCAAAAAATACCTTGTGACCCATCTTGACGATTGAGGGTTTATTTTAACGTGGAAAGGAATACAAAGCGATCTAAAATGGAATTTTGCTAAATAAATGTCTAGTTTTTAAAATAGACCAAAAAAACTGCATAGGAAATGCCACCAGAAATCAGGTCACACACTAAGAGTTGTTGTGTCATATTTTTGCAACTAGCAAGTATCGGTCAGAAATATTTTACTGTTAGATTCCTCTCATTATTTCGCGTCCAACGAGCGCTCATTCGTCAAAATCAGGGACAAAAAATGTTAATCGAAATTTCGCAAAATGGCATGGACTATAGGCTTTGCACTTTTTTCATTCAAAAAATACCTTGTGACCAATCTTGACGATTGAGGGTTTATTTTAACATGGAAAGGAATACAAAGCGATCTAAAAAGGAATTTTGCTAAATAAATGTCTAGTTTTTAAAATAGACCAAAAAAAACTGCATAGGAAAGGCCACCAGAAATCAGGTCACACACTAAGGGTTTTTGTGGCATATTTTTGAAACTAGCAAGTCTCGGTCAGAAATATCTTACTGCTACATTCCTCTCATTATTCCGCGTCCAACGAGCGCTCATTCGCCAAAATCGGGGACAAAAAATTTTAATCGAAATTTCGCAAAATGGCATGGACTATAGGCTTTGCACTTTTTTCATTCAAAAAATACCTTGTGACCCATCTTGACGATTGAGGGTTTATTTTAACGTGGAAAGGAATACAAAGCGATCTAAAATGGAATTTTGCTAAATAAATGTCTAGTTTTTAAAATAGACCAAAAAAACTGCATAGGAAATGCCACCAGAAATCAGATCACACACTAAGAGTTGTTGTGTCATATTTTTGAAACTAGCAAGTATCGGTCAGAAATATTTTACTGTTAGATTCCTCTCATTATTCCGCGTCCCACGAGCGCTCATTCGTCAAAATCGGGGAAAAAAAATGTTAATCGAAATTTCGCAAAATGGCAGGACTATAGGCTTTGCACTTTTTTCATTCAAAAAATACCTTGTGACCGATCTTGACGGTTGGGGGTTTATTTTAACGTGGAAAGGAATACAAAGCGATCTAAAGAGGAATTTTGCTAAATAAATATATGGTTTTTAAAATAGACCAAAAAAACTGCATAGGAAGGGCCACCAGAATACAGGTCACACACTAAGGGTTTTTGTGGCATATTTTTGAAACTAGCAAGTCTCGGCCAGAAATATTTTACTGCTACATTCCTCTCATTATTCCGCGTCCAACGAGCGCTCATTCGTCAAAATCGGGGACAAAAAATGTTAATCGAAATTTCGCAAAATGGCAGGACTATAGGCTTTGCACTTTTTTCATTCAAAAAATACCTTGTGACCGATCTTGACGATTGAGGGTTTATTTTAACGTGGAAAGGAATACAAAGCGATGTAAAAAGGGATTTTGCTAAATAAATGTCTAGTTTTTAAAATAGACCAAAAAAACTGCATAGGAAAGGCCACCAGAAATCAGGTCACACACTAAGGGTTTTTGTGGCATATTTTGAAAATAGCAAGTCTCGGTCAGAAATATTTTACTGTTACATTCCTCTCATTATTCCGCGTCCAACGAGCGCTCATTCGTCAAAATCGGGGACAAAAAATGTTAATCGAAATTTCGCAAAATGGCATGGACTATAGGCTTTGCACTTTTTTCATTCAAAAAATACCTTGTGACCAATCTTGACGATTGAGGGTTTATTTTAACATGGAAAAGAATACAAAGCGATATAAAAAGGAATTTTGCTAAATAAATGTCTAGTTTTTAAAATAGACCAAAAAAACTGGATAGGAAAGGCCACCAGAAATCAGGTCACACACTAAGGGTTTTTTGTGGCATATTTTTGAAACTAGCAAGTCTCGGTCAGAAATATTTTACTGTTACATTCCCCTGATTATTCCGCGTCAAACGAGCGCTCATTCGTCAAAATCGGGGACAAAAAATGTTAATCGAAATTTCGCAAAATGGCATGGACTGTAGGCTTTACACTTTTTTTATTCAAAAAATACCTTGTCACCGATCTTGAGGATTGAGGGTTTCTTTTAACGAGGAAAGGAATACAAAGCGATCTAAAAAGGAATTTTGCTAAATAAATATATAGTTTTTAAAATAGACCAAAAAAACTGCATAGGAAATGCCACCAGAAATCAGGTCACACACTAAGAGTTGTTGTGTCATATTTTTGAAACTAGCAAGTATCGGTCAGAAATATTTTACTGTTAGATTCCTCTCATTATTCCGCGTCCCACGAGCGCTCATTCGTCAAAATCGGGGAAAAAAAATGATAATCGAAATTTCGCAAAATGGCAGGACTATAGGCTTTGCACTTTTTTCATTCAAAAAATACCTTGTGACCGATCTTGACGGTTGGGGGTTTATTTTAACGTGGAAAGGAATACAAAGCGATCTAAAGAGGAATTTTGCTAAATAAATATATGGTTTTTAAAATAGACCAAAAAAACTGCATAGGAAAGGCCACCAGAATACAGGTCACACACTAAGGGTTTTTGTGGCATATTTTTGAAACTAGCAAGTCTCGGTCAGAAATATTTTACTGTTACATTCCTCTCATTATTTCGCGTCCAACGAGCGCTCATTCGTCAAAATCAGGGACAAAAAATGTTAATCGAAATTTCGCAAAATGGCATGGACTATAGGCTTTGCACTTTTTTCATTCAAAAAATACCTTGTGACCGATCTGGACGATTGAGGGTTTATTTTAACGTGGAAAGGAATACAAAGCGATCTAAAAAGGAATTTTGCTAAATAAATATATAGTTTTTAAAATAGAAAAAAAAACTGCATAGGAAAGGCCACCAGTAATCAGGTCACACACTAAGAGTTGTTGTGGCATATTTTTGAAACTGGGAAGTATCGGTCAGAAATATTTTACTGTTAGATTCCCCTCATTATTCCGCGTCCAACGAGCGCTCATTCGTCAAAATCAGGGACAAAAAATGTTAATCGAAATTTCGCAAAATGGCAGGACTATAGGCTTTGCACTTTTTTCATTCAAAAAATACCTTGTGACCGATCTTGACGGTTGAGGGTTTATTTTAACGTGGAAAGGAATACAAAGCGATCTAAAAAGGAATTTTGCTAAATAAATATATAGTTTTTAAAATAGACCAAAAAAACTGCATAGGAAAGGCCACCAGAAATCAGGTCACACACTAAGGGTTTTTGTGGCATATTTTTGAAACTAGCAAGTCTCGGTCAGAAATATTTTACTGTTAGATTCCTCTCATTATTCCGCGTCAAACGAGCGCTCATGCGTCAAAATCGGGGACAAAAAATGTTAATCGAAATTTCGCAAAATGGCATGGACTATAGGCTTTGCACTTTTTTCAGTCAAAAAATACCTTGTGACCCATCTTGACGATTGAGGGTTTATTTTAACGTGGAAAGGAATACAAAGCGATCTAAAAAGGAATTTTGCTAAATAAATATCTAGTTTTAAAATACACCAAAGAAAACTGCATAGGAAAGGCCACCAGAATACAGGTCACACACTAAGGGTTTTTGTGGCATATTTTTGAAACTAGCAAGTCTCGGTCAGAAATATTTTACTGTTACATTCCTCTCATTATTTCGCGTCCAACGAGCGCTCATTCGTCAAAATCAGGGACAAAAAATGTTAATCGAAATTTCGCAAAATGGCATGGACTATAGGCTTTGCACTTTTTTCATTCAAAAAATACCTTGTGACCGATCTGGACGATTGAGGGTTTATTTTAACGTGGAAAGGAATACAAAGCGATCTAAAAAGGAATTTTGCTAAATAAATATATAGTTTTTAAAATAGAAAAAAAAACTGCATAGGAAAGGCCACCAGAAATCAGGTCACACACTAAGGGTTTTTGTGGCGTATTTTGAAACTAGCAAGTCTCGGTCAGAAATATTTTACTGTTACATTCCTCTCATTATTCCGCGTCCAACGAGCGCTCATTCATCAAAATCGGGGACAAAAAAATTTAATCGAAATTTCGCAAAATGGCATGGACAATAGGCTTTGCACTTTTTTCATTCAAAAAATACCTTGTGACCAATCTTGACGATTGAGGGTTTATTTTAACATGGAAAGGAATACAAAGCGATCTAAAAAGGAATTTTGCTAAATAAATGTCTAGTTTTTAAAATAGACCAAAAAAAAACTGCATAGGAAAGGCCACCAGAAATCAGGTCACACACTAAGGGTTTTTGTGGCATATTTTTGAAACTAGCAAGTCTCGGTCAGAAATATCTTACTGCTACATTCCTCTCATTATTCCGCGTCCAACGAGCGCTCATTCGCCAAAATCGGGGACAAAAAATTTTAATCGAAATTTCGCAAAATGGCATGGACTATAGGCTTTGCACTTTTTTCATTCAAAAAATACCTTGTGACCCATCTTGACGATTGAGGGTTTATTTTAACGTGGAAAGGAATACAAAGCGATCTAAAAAGGAATTTTGCTAAATAAATATCTAGTTTTTAAAATACACCAAAGAAAACTGCATAGGAAAGGCCACCAGAAATCAGGTCACACACTAAGGGTTTTTGTGGCATATTTTTGAAACTAGCAAGTCTCGGTCAGAAATATTTTACTGTTAGATTCCTCTCATTATTCCGCGTCCCACGAGCGCTCATTCCTCAAAATCGGGGATAAAAAATGTTAATCGAAATTTCGCAAAATGGCAGGCTTTGCACTTTTTTCATTCAAAAAATACCTTGTGACCCATCTTGACGATTGAGGGTTTATTTTAACGTGGAAAGGAATACAAAGCGATCTAAAAAGGAATTTTGCTAAATAAATGTCTAGTTTTTAAAATAGACCAAAAAAACTGCATAGGAAAGGCCACCAGAAATCAGGTCACACACTAAGGGTTTTTGTGGCGTATTTTGAAACTAGCAAGTCTCGGTCAGAAATATTTTACTGTTACATTCCTCTCATTATTCCGCGTCCAACGAGCGCTCATTCGTCAAAATCGGGGACAAAAAAATTTAATCGAAATTTCGCAAAATGGCAGGACTATAGGCTTTGCACTTTTTTCATTCAAAAAATACCTTGTGACCGATCTTGACGGTTGGGGGTTTATTTTAACGTGGAAAGGAATACAAAGCGATCTAAAGAGGAATTTTGCTAAATAAATATATGGTTTTTAAAATAGACCAAAAAAACTGCATAGGAAAGGCCACCAGAATACAGGTCACACACTAAGGGTTTTTGTGGCATATTTTTGAAACTAGCAAGTCTCGGTCAGAAATATTTTACTGTTACATTCCTCTCATTATTTCGCGTCCAACGAGCGCTCATTCGTCAAAATCAGGGACAAAAAATGTTAATCGAAATTTCGCAAAATGGCATGGACTATAGGCTTTGCACTTTTTTCATTCAAAAAATACCTTGTGACCGATCTGGACGATTGAGGGTTTATTTTAACGTGGAAAGGAATACAAAGCGATCTAAAAAGGAATTTTGCTAAATAAATATATAGTTTTTAAAATAGAAAAAAAAACTGCATAGGAAAGGCCACCAGTAATCAGGTCACACACTAAGAGTTGTTGTGGCATATTTTTGAAACTGGGAAGTATCGGTCAGAAATATTTTACTGTTAGATTCCCCTCATTATTCCGCGTCCAACGAGCGCTCATTCGTCAAAATCAGGGACAAAAAATGTTAATCGAAATTTCGCAAAATGGCAGGACTATAGGCTTTGCACTTTTTTCATTCAAAAAATACCTTGTGACCGATCTTGACGATTGAGGGTTTATTTTAACGTGGAAAGGAATACAAAGCGATCTAAAAAGGAATTTTGCTAAATAAATATATAGTTTTTAAAATAGACCAAAAAAACTGCATAGGAAAGGCCACCAGAAATCAGGTCACACACTAAGGGTTTTTGTGGCATATTTTTGAAACTAGCAAGTCTCGGTCAGAAATATTTTACTGTTAGATTCCTCTCATTATTCCGCGTCAAACGAGCGCTCATGCGTCAAAATCGGGGACAAAAAATGTTAATCGAAATTTCGCAAAATGGCATGGACTATAGGCTTTGCCCTTTTTTCATTCAAAAAATACCTTGTGACCCATCTTGACGATTGAGGGTTTATTTTAACGTGGAAAGGAATACAAAGCGATCTAAAAAGGAATTTTGCTAAATAAATATCTAGTTTTTAAAATACACCAAAGAAAACTGCATAGGAAAGGCCACCAGAATACAGGTCACACACTAAGGGTTTTTGTGGCATATTTTTGAAACTAGCAAGTCTCGGTCAGAAATATTTTACTGTTACATTCCTCTCATTATTTCGCGTCCAACGAGCGCTCATTCGTCAAAATCAGGGACAAAAAATGTTAATCGAAATTTCGCAAAATGGCATGGACTATAGGCTTTGCACTTTTTTCATTCAAAAAATACCTTGTGACCGATCTGGACGATTGAGGGTTTATTTTAACGTGGAAAGGAATACAAAGCGATCTAAAAAGGAATTTTGCTAAATAAATATATAGTTTTTAAAATAGAAAAAAAAACTGGATAGGAAAGGCCACCAGAAATCAGGTCACACACTAAGGGTTTTTGTGGCGTATTTTGAAACTAGCAAGTCTCGGTCAGAAATATTTTACTGTTACATTCCTCTCATTATTCCGCGTCCAACGAGCGCTCATTCATCAAAATCGGGGACAAAAAAATTTAATCGAAATTTCGCAAAATGGCATGGACAATAGGCTTTGCACTTTTTTCATTCAAAAAATACCTTGTGACCAATCTTGACGATTGAGGGTTTATTTTAACATGGAAAGGAATACAAAGCGATCTAAAAAGGAATTTTGCTAAATAAATGTCTAGTTTTTAAAATAGACCAAAAAAAAACTGCATAGGAAAGGCCACCAGAAATCAGGTCACACACTAAGGGTTTTTGTGGCATATTTTTGAAACTAGCAAGTCTCGGTCAGAAATATCTTACTGCTACATTCCTCTCATTATTCCGCGTCCAACGAGCGCTCATTCGCCAAAATCGGGGACAAAAAATTTTAATCGAAATTTCGCAAAATGGCATGGACTATAGGCTTTGCACTTTTTTCATTCAAAAAATACCTTGTGACCCATCTTGACGATTGAGGGTTTATTTTAACGTGGAAAGGAATACAAAGCGATCTAAAAAGGAATTTTGCTAAATAAATGTCTAGTTTTTAAAATAGACCAAAAAAACTGCATAGGAAAGGCCACCAGAAATCAGGTCACACACTAAGGGTTTTTGTGGCATATTTTTGAAACTAGCAAGTCTCGGTCAGAAATATTTTACTGTTAGATTCCTCTCATTATTCCGCGTCCCACGAGCGCTCATTCCTCAAAATCGGGGATAAAAAATGTTAATCGAAATTTCGCAAAATGGCAGGCTTTGCACTTTTTTCATTCAAAAAATACCTTGTGACCCATCTTGACGATTGAGGGTTTATTTTAACGTGGAAAGGAATACAAAGCGATCTAAAAAGGAATTTTGCTAAATAAATGTCTAGTTTTTAAAATAGACCAAAAAAACTGCATAGGAAAGGCCACCAGAAATCAGGTCACACACTAAGGGATGTTGTGGCATATTTTTGAAACTAGCAAGTCTCGGTCAGAAATGTTTTACTGTTAGATTCCTCTCATTATTCCGCGTCCAACGAGCGCTCATTCGTCAAATCGGGGACAAAAATGTTAATCGAAATTTCGCAAAATGGCATGGACTATAGGCTTTGCACTTTTTTCATTCAAAAAATACCTTGTGACCGATCTTGACGATTGAGGGTTTATTTTAACGTGGAAAGGAATACAAAGCGATCTAAAGAGGAATTGTGCTAAATAAATATATAGTTTTGAAAATAGACCAAAAAAACTGCATAGGAAAGGCCACCAGAAATCAGGTCACACACTAAGGGTTTTTGTGGCATATTTTTGAAACTAGCAAGTCTCGGTCAGAAATATTTTACTGTTACATTCCTCTCATTATTCCGCGTCAAACGAGCGCTCACTCGTCAAAATCGGGGACAAAAAATGTTAATCGAAATTTCGCAAAATGGCAGGACTATAGGCTTTGCACTTTTTTCATTCAAAAAATACCTTGTGACCGATCTTGACGATTGACGGTTTATTTTAACGTGGAAAGGAATACAAAGCGATCTAAACAGGAATTTTGCTAAATAAATGTCTAGTTTTGAAAATAGACCAAAAAAACTGCATAGAAAAGCCACCAGCAATCAGGTCACACACCAAGGGTTTTGTGGGCATATTTTTGAAACTAGCAAGTCACGGTCAGAAATATTTTACTGTTACATTCCTCTCATTATTCCGCGTCAAACGAGCGCTCATTCGTCAAAAGCGGGGACAAAAAAATGTTAATCGAAATTTCGCAAAATGGCAGGACTATAGGCTTTGCACTTTTTTCATTCAAAAAATACCTTGTGACCGATCTTGACGATTGAGGGTTATTTTAACGTGGAAAGGAATACAAAGCGATCTAAAAAGGAATTTGCTAAATAAATATATAGTTTTTAAAATAGACCAAAAAAACTGCTTAGGAAAGGCCACCAGAAATCAGGTCACACACTAAGGGTTTTTGTGGCATATTTTTGAAACTAGCAAGTCTCGGTCAGAAATATTTTACTGTTAGATTCCTCTCATTATTCCGCGTCCAACGAGCGCTCATTCGTCAAAATCGGGGACAAAAATTTTAATCGAAATTTCGCAAAATGGCATGGACTATAGGCTTTGCACTTTTTTCATTCAAAAAATACCTTGTGACCGATCTTGACGATTGAGGGTTTATTTTAACGTGGAAAGGAATACAAAGCGATCTAAAAGGAATTTTGCTAAATAAATGTCTAGTTTTGAAAATAGACCAAAAAAACTGCATAGAAAGGCCACCAGAAATCAGGTCACACACTAAGGGTTTTTGTGCATATTTTTGAAACTAGCAAGTCTCGGTCTGAAATATTTTACTGTTACATTCCTCTCATTATTCCGCGTCAAACGAGCGCTCATTCGTCAAAAGCGGGGACAAAAAATGTTAATCGAAATTTCGCAAAATGGCAGGACTATAGGCTTTGCACTTTTTTCATTCAAAAAATACCTTGTGACCGATCTTGACGATTGAGGGTTTATTTTAACGTGGAAAGGAATACAAGGCGATCTAAAAATGAATTTGCTAAATAAATGTCTAGTTTTTAAAGTAGAGCAAAAAAACTGCATAGGAAAGGCCACAGAAATCAGGTCACACACTAAGGGTTTTTGTGGCATATTTTTGAATCTAGCAAGTCTCGGTCAGAAATATTTTACTGTTACATTCCTCTCATTATTCCGCGTCCAACGAGCGCTCATTCGTCAAAATCGGGGACAAAAAATGTTAATCGAAATTTCGCAAAATGGGCAGGACTATAGGCTTTGCACTTTTTTCATTTAAAAAATACCTTGTGACCGATCTTAACGATTGGGGGTTTATTTTAACGTGGAAAGGAATACAAGGCGATCTAAAAAGGAATTTTGCTAAATTGATGTCTAGTTTGAAAATAGACCAAAAAAACTGCATAGGAAAGGCCACCAGAAATCAGGTCACACACTAAGGGTTTTTGTGGCATATTTTTGAAACTAGCAAGTCTCGGTCAGAAATATTTTTACTGTTGGATTCCTCTCATTATTCCGCGTCCAACGAGCGCTCATTCGTCAAAATCGGGGACAAAATATGTTAATCGAAATTTCGCAAAATGGCAGGACTATAGGCTTTGCACTTTTTTCATTCAAAAAATACCTTGTGACGATCTTGACGATTGAGGGTTTATTTTAACGTGGAAAGGAATACAAAGCGATCTTAAAAGGAATTTTGCTAAATAAATATATAGTTTTTAAAATAGACCAAAAAAACTGCTTAGGAAAGGCCACCAGAAATCAGGTCACACACTAAGGGTTTTTGTGGCATATTTTTGAAACTAGCAAGTCTCGGTCAGAAATATTTTACTGTTAGATTCCTCTCATTATTCCGCGTCCAACGAGCGCTCATTCGTCAAAATCGGGGACAAAAAATTTAATCGAAATTTCGCAAAATGGCATGGACTATAGGCTTTGCACTTTTTTCATTCAAAAAATACCTTGTGACCGATCTTGACGATTGAGGGTTTATTTTAACGTGGAAAGGAATACAAAGCGATCTAAAAAGGAATTTTGCTAAATAAATGTCTAGTTTTGAAAATAGACCAAAAAAACTGCATAGGAAAGGCCACCAGAAATCAGGTCACACACTAAGGGTTTTTGTGGCATATTTTTGAAACTAGCAAGTCTCGGTCTGAAATATTTTACTGTTACATTCCTCTCATTATTCCGCGTCAAACGAGCGCTCATTCGTCAAAAGCGGGGACAAAAAATGTTAATCGAAATTTCGCAAAATGGCAGGACTATAGGCTTTGCACTTTTTTCATTCAAAAAATACCTTGTGACCGATCTTGACGATTGAGGGTTTATTTTAACGTGGAAAGGAATACAAGGCGATCTAAAAATGAATTTGCTAAATAAATGTCTAGTTTTTAAAGTAGAGCAAAAAAACTGCATAGGAAAGGCCACCAGAAATCAGGTCACACACTAAGGGTTTTTGTGGCATATTTTTGAAACTAGCAAGTCTCGGTCAGAAATATTTTACTGTTACATTCCTCTCATTATTCCGCGTCCAACGAGCGCTCATTCGTCAAAATCGGGGACAAAAAATGTTAATCGAAATTTCGCAAAATGGCAGGACTATAGGCTTTGCACTTTTTTCATTTAAAAATACCTTGTGACCGATCTTAACGATTGGGGGTTTATTTTAACGTGGAAAGGAATACAAGGCGATCTAAAAAGGAATTTTGCTAAATTGATGTCTAGTTTTGAAAATAGACCAAAAAAACTGCATAGGAAAGGCCACCAGAAATCAGGTCACACACTAAGGGTTTTTGTGGGATATTTTTAAAACTAGCAAGTCTCGGTCAGAAATAGTTTACTGTTAGATTTCTGTCATTATTCCGCGTCCAACGAGCGGTCATTCATCAAAATCGGGGACAAAAAATTTTAATGGAAATTTCGCAAAATGGCATGGACTATAGGCTTTGCACTTTTTTCATTCAAAAAATACCTTGTGACCGATCTTGACGATTGAGGGTTTATTTTAACGTGGAAAGGAATACAAAGCGATCTAAAATGGAATTTTGCTAAATAAATATATAGTTTTAAAATAGACCAAAAAAACTGCATAGGAAAGGCCACCAGAAATCAGGTCACACACTAAGGGTTTTTGTGGCATATTTTTGAAACTAGCAAGTCTCGGTCAGAAATATTTTACTGTTACATTCCTCTCATTACTCCGCGTCCAACGAGCGCTCATTCGTCAAAATCGGGGACAAAAAATGTTAATCGAAATTTCGCAAAATGGCAGGACTATAGGCTTTGCACTTTTTTCATTCAAAAAATACCTTGTGACCGATCTTGACGATTGAGGGTTTATTTTAACGTGGAAAGGAATACAAAGCGATCTAAAAAGGAATTTTGCTAAATAAATGTCTAGTTTTTAAATAGACCAAAAAAACTGCATAGGAAAGGCCACCAGAAATCAGGTCACACACTAAGGGTTTTTTGTGGGATATTTTTAAAACTAGCAAGTCTCGGTCAGAAATAGTTTACTGTTAGATTTCTGTCATTATTCCGCGTCAACGAGCGGTCATTCATCAAAATCGGGGACAAAAAATTTTAATGGAAATTTCGCAAAATGGCATGGACTATAGGCTTTGCACTTTTTTCATTCAAAAAATACCTTGTGACCGATCTTGACGATTGAGGGTTTATTTTAACGTGGAAAGGAATACAAAGCGATCTAAAAAGGAATTTTGCTAAATAAATATATAGTTTTTAAAATAGACCAAAAAAACTGCATAGGAAAGGCACCAGAAATCAGGTCACACACTAAGGGTTTTTGTGGCATATTTTTGAAACTAGCAAGTCTCGGTCAGAAATATTTTACTGTTACATTCCTCTCATTATTCCGCGTCCAACGAGCGCTCATTCGTCAAAATCGGGGACAAAAAATGTTAATCGAAATTTCGCAAAATGGCAGGACTATAGGCTTTGCACTTTTTTCATTCAAAAAATACCTTGTGACCGATCTTGACGATTGAGGGTTTATTTTAACGTGGAAAGGAATACAAAGCGATCTAAAAAGGAATTTTGCTAAATAAATGTCTAGTTTTTAAAATAGACCAAAAAAACTGCATAGGAAAGGCCACCAGAAATCAGGTCACACACTAAGGGTTTTTGTGGGATATTTTTAAAACTAGCAAGTCTCGGTCAGAAATAGTTTACTGTTAGATTTCTGTCATTATTCCGCGTCCAACGAGCGGTCATTCATCAAAATCGGGGACAAAAAATTTTAATGGAAATTTCGCAAAATGGCATGGACTATAGGCTTTGCACTTTTTTCATTCAAAAAATACCTTGTGACCGATCTTGACGATTGAGGGTTTATTTTAACGTGGAAAGGAATACAAAGCGATCTAAAAAGGAATTTTGCTAAATAAATATATAGTTTTTAAAATAGACCAAAAAAACTGCATAGGAAAGGCCACCAGAAATCAGGTCACACACTAAGGGTTTTTGTGGCATATTTTTGAAACTAGCAAATCTCGGTCAGAACTATTTTACTGCTACATTCCTCTCATTATTCCGCGTCAAACGAGCGCTCATTCGTCAAAATCGGGGACAAAAAATTTTAATCGAAATTTCGCAAAATGGCATGGACTATAGGCTTTGCACTTTTTTCATTCAAAAAATACCTTGTGACCGATCTTGACGATTGAGGGTTTATTTTAACGTGGAAAGGAATACAAAGCGATCTAAAAAGGAATTTTGCTAAATAAATATCTAGTTTTGAAAATAGACCAAAAAAACTGCATAGGAAAGGCCACCAGAAATCAGGTCACACACTAAGGGTTTTTGTGGCATATTTTTGAAACTAGCAAGTCTCGGTCAGAAATATTTTACTGTTACATTCCTCTCATTATTCCGCGTCAAACGAGCGCTCATTCGTCAAAAGCGGGGACAAAAAATGTTAATCGAAATTTCGCAAAATGGCAGGACTATAGGCTTTGCACTTTTTTCATTCAAAAAATACCTTGTGACCGATCTTGACGATTGAGGGTTTATTTTAACGTGGAAAAGAATACAAAGCGATCTAAAAAGGAATTTTGCTAAATAAATATATAGTTTTTAAAATAGACAAAAAAACTGCATAGGAAAGGCCACCAGAAATCAGGTCACACACTAAGGGTTTTTTGTGGCATATTTTTGAAACTAGCAAATCTCGGTCAGAACTATTTTACTGCTACATTCCTCTCATTATTCCGCGTCAAACGAGCGCTCATTCGTCAAAATCGGGGACAAAAAATTTTAATCGAAATTTCGCAAAATGGCATGGACTATAGGCTTTGCACTTTTTTCATTCAAAAAATACCTTGTGACCGATCTTGACGATTGAGGGTTTATTTTAACGTGGAAAGGAATACAAAGCGATCTAAAAGGAATTTTGCTAAATAAATATCTAGTTTTGAAAATAGACCAAAAAAACTGCATAGGAAAGGCCACCAGAAATCAGGTCACACACTAAGGGGTTTTTGTGGCATATTTTTGAAACTAGCAAGTCTCGGTCAGAAATATTTTACTGCTACATTCCTCTCATTATTCCGCGTCAAACGAGCGCTCATTCGTCAAAATCGGGTACAAAAAATTTTAATCGAAATTTCGCAAAATGGCATGGACTATAGGCTTTGCACTTTTTTCATTCAAAAAATACCTTGTGACCGATCTTGACGATTGAGGGTTTATTTTAACGTGGAAAGGAATACAAAGCGATCTAAAAAGGAATTTTGCTAAATAAATGTCTAGTTTAGAAAATAGACCAAAAAAACTGCATAGGAAGGTCCACCAGAAATCAGGTCACACACTAAGGTTTTTTGTGGCATATTTTTGAAACTAGCAAGTCTCGGTCAGAAATATTTTACTGTTACATTCCTCTCATTATTCCGCGTCAAACGAGCGCTCATTCGTCAAAAGCGGGGACAAAAAATGTTAATCGAAATTTCGCAAAATGGCAGGACTATAGGCTTTGCACTTTTTTCATTCAAAAAATACCTTGTGACCGATCTTGACGATTGAGGGTTTATTTTAACGTGGAAAGAATACAAGGCGATCTAAAAAGGAATTTGCTAAATAAATGTCTAGTTTTTAAAATAGAGCAAAAAAACTGCATAGGAAAGGCCACCAGAAATCAGGTCACACACTAAGGGTTTTTGTGGCATATTTTTGAAACTAGCAAGTCTCGGTCAGAAATATTTTACTGTTAGATTCCTCTCATTATTCCGCGTCCAACGAGCGCTCATTCGTCAAAATCGGGGACAAAAAATGTTAATCGAAATTTCGCAAAATGGCAGGACTATAGGCTTTGCACTTTTTTCATTCAAAAAATACCTTGTGATCGATCTTGACGATTGAGGGTTTATTTTAACGTGGAAAGAATACAAAGCGATCTAAAAAGGAATTTTGCTAATAAATGTCTAGTTTTTAAAATAGACCAAAAAAACTGCATAGGAAAGGCCACCAGAAATCAGGTCACACACTAAGGGTTTTTGTGGCATATTTTTGAAACTAGCAAGTCTCGGTCAGAAATATTTTACTGTTACATTCCTCTCATTATTCCGCGTCAAACGAGCGCTCATTCGTCAAAAGCGGGGACAAAAAATGTTAATCGAAATTTCGCAAAATGGCAGGACTATAGGCTTTGCACATTTTTCATTCAAAAAATACCCTTGTGACCGATCTTGACGATTGAGGGTTTATTTTAACGTGGAAGGAATACAAAGCGATCTAAAAAGGAATTTT